>CM028379.1:96187-167613 GCA_013146195.2 Codonopsis lanceolata
AATTTAAATGTACAAGAATGAAGTCGAGAATTAACTTAGAAAAAAGATAAAATTCTCAAATCGATCGAGGAGGTGAATACGTATATCCTTTTAAGGACTTTTAAAGACATGGAATAATTCATCAGGTTACTCCTCCTTATACTCCACAATCCAATGGGATGCTGAAAAGGAAAAATCGTACACTTAAAGAAATGATGAATTCATTATTAATTCAATCCGCCTACCCGATTTAAATGTGGGGGAGGCGGTGCTCTCACAAGAAATTACTTGCTCAATAAGCTACCACACAAGAAATTGGAGCAAACTCTTATGAATTATGGAATGGTCGAAAACCTTCAAGGTGTGGGGGTGCCTGGCCAAAGTTGCTGTACCATTACCGCGAAAGGTAAAAATCGGTCCAAAAACTGTGGATTGTATCTTCATAGGATATGCAGCTCAGAGTAGTGCCTATAGGTTTTTAGTGCACAAGTCTGAAAATCCAAACATTGAAGTAAATACAATATTATAATCAAGAAATGTCACATTTTTTGAAAACATATTTTCATTAAAAAATAATAATAATAATACAAATGGAAAACGTTCTTTTCTTTGGAACATAAGCGAAAATGAGAACGAGGCCCCTACGGACATTGCCCCCCATGGACATCATCCAAGAAGACCGTCAAATTGAACAGGATGATGAACCTAGAAGGAGAAAACAGGCAAAAATAACTAAAACCTTCGAACCTGACTTTGTGACCACATTTATAATGGACAATGAACCTCGAACGTTCAAAGAAACAATGTCTACTCCAGAAGCTCCTCAATGGAAAGAAGCCATTAATGGTGAAATATCTTCCATTATGCAAAACCACACTTGGGAATTAGTTGTCATTCCTAAGGGGTGCAAACCATTGAACTGTAAATGGATTTTCAAATGAAAATTAAAACCCGACGGTTCCATTGATAAGTATAAAGCACGATTGGTCGCTAAGGGGTTTAATAAAAAAGAAGGTGTTGATTATTTTGACACTTATGCCCCTGTAACTTGAATTACGTTGATTCGACTACTTATTACATTTGCAACTTTGCACGGTCTTGAAATACATCAAATGGACATTAAGACTGCTTTCCTAAATGGGGAACTCGAAGAAGAAATCTATATGAATCAACCAGAAGGATTCATAGCTCCAAGCAACAAAAATAAAGTATGTCGATTGGTCAAATCGTTGTACGGATTAAAGCAAGCACCAAAACAATGTCATAAACGTTTTGATGACGTAGTACTTGCAAATGGGTTCAAGATCAACGAATGTGACAAATGTGTGTACGCCAAAAATACACAACATGGTTACGTAATTATCTGCCTCTACGTAGATGACATGCTCATCATAGGCAGTAATAATAACATGATAAAAGACACCAAGAAAATGTTGGCCAACAAGTTTGATATGAAAGATCTTGGGATAGCTGATGTCATCTTAGGCATTAAAATATCTAGAACATCCGAGGAAATCATATTATCACAATCTCATTACATCGAGAAGTTACTGGAGAAATTCAGCAATGGTGATAATAGTATTGCAAAAACTCCAATAGACCCAAACTTTCATCTCAAAAAGAACCTACGCGAAAGTGTATCTCAAATTAAATACTCTCGTGTCATTGGAAGTCTTATGTATCTCACGAATTGTACGCGACCAGATATTGCTCAAACAGTTAATCGATTGATCAGATTTAATAGTAATCCTAGACATGATCAATGGAAGGATAGTTTAAGAGTCCTTAGGTATCTTCGATACACTAAAGACTATGGGTTGCACTATTCAAGGTGGATATCCAGCAGTAATAGAAGGTTACAGTGACGCCAACTGGATATCCGATACTAACGACTCAAAATCTATAAGTGGATTTGTATTTACACTTGGTGGTGGTGCTATCACATGGAAATCTTCCAAACATACTTGCATCGCAAGATCTACAATGGAATAAAAATATATCGCTCTAGATAAAACAGCGAAAGAAACCGAATGGCTACGAAACTTCCTAGAAAATATTCCAGCTTGGCCACAACCAGTACCAGCTTTATGCATCCATTGCGACAACCAAGCCGCAATAGGAAGGGCACAAAACAATATGTATAACGGTAAATCATGACACATACGAAGGCGTCACAATACCATTAGACAAATTCTCTCAAATGGAGTGATCACCATCGATTACATTCGATCAAAAGACAACCTAGCGGATCCACTAACTAAAGGTCTGTCTAGAGAGCAAGTATGCAACTCATCGAAGGGAATGAGCCTCAAGCCTATGAAATAAAAGAATAATTTAACGGAAAACCCCACCTAGCTGATTGGAGATCACATGGTCTAGGTTCAAAGGGACAACCTAACTAAATTAATCTCGAAGTTAACACTAAAGGATTTAACTCTTACCCATTCCTATGGTGAAACACACTAGTGTTATTTGTCATGGTGAAGGATAAGCTTTGCTTTTAATGATTCCTATGACTTGATTTCAAGTGGAGTAATGACAGAATACTCTTTATAGGAAATCACCTATGTGAATGTAAATTGGCCGATTTTATGAGAATCTAGAGGCTAAAATTCTCTAGAACATTCGCAGAACCAGGTATAGTTTAGGGCCAAAATGAACATAAACGAAGAATCACACCCTGTTTAAGGGTAGCTGTGTGATTACTATTTTCTTGGTTGACATCAAAACACCAGTCAGTTCAAGACACTCAAGTCACTGATTAGTAATACATCCTGATCGTATATCATAAGGAAAGGTTCAAAGCCAAAATCCACCTATTCTAGTACAGTTACTCTCAGTTGTATCTCTGTAAATATCAATATGTCATCAACTTATATGATATCTCATTCAATGTGGGGGATTGTTGGAAACTTGTTTCAATAAAATTGAATGAGGAAGTTATGTAAGTAGGAAGTGGGGAATCCCACATTGGGAATAAAAAGAAAACAACTCTACTTAATAAAGAAGAGCTTTTAGGCTTAACATTCGGCCCTTGGGCCACTACACTTTTGTGTAGAAGGGAAGACCTAGCTGAGTACAGGTCCAAACACACACGCGCGCCGTCGCCGCCGTCCGGCCGGCTCGGCTCGGCTTGGCTGCCTGGCTGGTTGGCCGGTTAGCTAGCTTAAACCCTATCTTTTTGCTGCCAGTTCATTTCAAGCTATGGGTGACCCTTTTGAACCTATGAACATGTTCTGTCAAAAGGTTATAACCCTTTAAGACAGAACAGTTATAGCGCAGTAGTTTTACCTCCTCAGACAACGGTTGTGTCCGTTTCGGACACACCCCCCAACTTCAAACTCCCAACCGCCATACAAATATTGCATGAAAACAAATTTTCAGATACGAAAAATCCTTCTCTTTCATTGCACCACCTTCTGCCCAAACAGAGATTATAGCAGCGTGTTAGATTCGCCGGTGATTGAAACTGGAAGGTTTGGCCTCTTCAATCACGTAAGATTCCAAAACCCTGGGAGACTCACTGGCAAACACCCGTCCATTACATACATGGTGCTAGTTTTTGTCTTAAGGACTGACATTCTGAATCTCGTGGATCTTCTACTTCTTCTATAAACACATTATTGCAAGAACTGGATCAAGCCGCTAACATCAAGTTCTTACAAACACCAACTATAATCAATGGAAAAGAGCTGAGTATAGCTCTCTCATCCAAATTAAAGCTAGTTATCGTAACTGGAAAGAACAAAAGACCTAATGCACAGTCCAAATACCTGATACATTGGCAGAGGTGTAACGATATGATCATCTCATGGTTGCTAAATGACGTGTCACCTGAAATTTCATCTAGTCTTGTCTATCTAAAATCTGCTTATCAAATCTTGAATGATTTGGAGTTTCGGTTCACACAAGGCAATGCTCCACAAGTTTTCACCATTAAAAGAAGTTAATGATCTTGCAATAAGGAAATATGGATGTCTCAACCTATTTCACAAAATTTAGAACAATGTGGGATGAGTTTGATGAGATTAGTGGCATACCTAAGTGCACATGTATGTGTTCATGTGGGACAAATCAAAATTTGGAGGAATATGAGCATTTGTAGAAGGTTACATAGTTTTTAATTGGCTTGAATGATACGTATGGAGGAATTAGAAGTTCTATTCTGACCAAACATCCTCTTCCAAATATATGTAATACCTTGGCTTTGTTAATGCAAGATGAGAAACTTAAAAAATGTGTTGCTGCTCATGTTTATAAGCATGTTACAGAATCATCTTCAGCCTTGTATGCTAAGACTAATACACAACAGTACAATACCAAAAATAATGTCAGGGAGGTGAATCATAAAGCTAATTACTCTTGTGCTCATTGTGGATGATTAGGACATAGCAGGGATGCTTGTTTTTTTATCAATGGCATAAATTGTATGGCGTAAAGCTTGATCCAGCTAGGATGCCTAAGAATTTGAAGCAAAAGCCTTCAGCATTTCAAGTGAATTCTGCAACCTTCACAGATTCTGAAGAACAGGATACTACTACTCATAATGCTTCAGATCCCTCAGTCTTTTCTTCTCAAACTACTACAGGTAAATGCTTTCCAGTGCCAGGTATGATAAGCTCAGCCAGATTAGCTTTGCATGTTGTGACTTCTACTAATTAGATTATTGATTCTGGTGCCTCACACCATATAACTTCAATTTTTTATTTGCTCATTGATTGTGTTTCTTTTGATTCCTTCATAACACTTCCTAATGGTCACACATCTAAAATCACTCACAGAGGCACCATTCATCTCACTAACTGTATTACTTTACATAATGTTTTGTTTGCTCCTCACTTCACATTTAATCTCTTGTTAGTTAATAAACTCACAACAGACAATAAAATTTGTTTTCAATTCTTTTCCTCTTACTGTCTTTTACAGGACTTGACATGCAAGATCTTGCTGGGGACTGGTAAATTGGAAGGTGGCCTGTATAGGCTTGTATTGACTGGAGTACCTAATGTTGCTGCAACTTGTTCCACATCCCATACTATTTCTAATTGTGCTGATCTCTGGCATTGTAGATTGGGCCATGTGCCACATAGTAGTTTTAAACACTTTCCTATTATCTGTAATAAACAATCTAAACTTCCTTGTGATGCATGTCATTTAGCCAAGCAAAGTAGAATCCCTTTTCCTTTAAGTGCTTCACATGCTTCTGCTCCTTTTGCCCCGATTCATTGTGACATATGGGGTCCTTACACTCCTCATACGTACAATGGTTTTCATTTCTTTCTTACTATTGTAGATGATTTTTCTAGTACTACTTGGACTTATTTGTTAACTTCCAAGTCTCAGGTTTATCACTACCTCACTCTCTTTCTCAAACTAGTTGAGAATCAGTTTCACACCACTGTTAAAGCCATAAAATCTGACAATGGCTCAGAATTCTTTAATACCACCGTCTCTCCTTTTTTACTTTCTCTTGGTACAGAACAACAAAGTTCATGTGTAGAGACCCCTCAACAAAATGGTAGGGTAGAGAGGAAACATAGTCACATCCTCAATGTTGCTAGAGCTCTCAGACTTCATAACTCATTGCCTCTCAAGTTTTGGGGGTGAATGTGTGTTGACAGCCACATATCTCATTAATAGAACACCCACTCCTTCGTTAAACCATAAAACTCCTAATGAAATTCTTCTTCACTCACCTCCCTCCTATATATCATCATCTTAGAGTTCTTGGTTGCTTGTGCTATGCTACTACTCCCAAATCTAAAAGAGACAAGTTCTCTCCTAGGGTAGTAAAATATGTCTTTCTAGGGTATCCTCATGGCAAAAATGCCTACAAGGTCTATGATTTACTCATACAGAGAATATTCTATTCCAGGGATGTTGTCTTTTATGAGACAATCTTTCCATTCCATTCATCTTTCTCATCTACTTTATCTCCTTCTTCTCCTGTGCTTCCTTCATCTCCCTCTAACTGAGGACATCTCTCATCCTTTTGACTCTGACTCAGTCTCTCTAGATCCTGCATCTTCCACAGAATCTGCTACTTCTACAGAATCTGCTACTTCTCCAGCCTCTACTTCTGATTCATGTCCTCCACTACAACCTCCTTCCAGACCTGTTAGACACAGACATATTCTAGACAAATACAAGGATTATACAGGATTACCTCCCACATTTACTGCATCTACTTGTTCTGTAGGCAAGGTCTCTCCAATCTTTGCTAACACTGTGTCTTATTCAGCCATCTCTCCCACCTATTACTATTTCATTTGTAAAACTTCCTCCCTTACTGAACCTCACACTTATGCCCAAGCCTTAAAAGATCCAAATTGGTGTGATGCCATGGCTGCAGAGCTGTCTGCTCTTGAGCAAAATCATACTTGGGAACTGAGGGAATTGCCCAGTGGCAAGAAGGTTGTTGGCTGGAAATGGATTTATAGGCTGAAGTGTAATGCTGATGGCTCTCTTAATAAGTATAAGGCTAGGTTGGTGGCCAAAGGCTTTACTCAGATTGAGGGTGAAGATTTCTTTGAGACATTTGCCCCTGTGGCTAAAATGACAACCATGAGGGTTTTCTTGGCTTTAGCTGCTATTAAAGGCTGGAAGGTTTCTCAAATGGATGTTGCAAATGCCTTTCTTCATGGGGATCTTGAGGAGGATGTGTATATGGCCTTACCTCCAGGTTACGTACTTCCTTCTGGTGTTTCTCAGCAGGGTTCTCAACCTATGGTCTGCAATTTGCTCAAATCCCTATATGGTTTAAAACAGGCTCCTAGGCAATGGTACAGTAAATTTTCCACTACTCTTTTGGCCTATAGTTTTATGGAGTCCAAGCATGATCACACCCTATTTACCCTTCATAAATCTAGTTCTTTCACTGCCATTCTTGTCTATGTAGATGATATTTTGATAGCAGGTTCTCATGATTCAGACATAGATGCTATCAAAGATCATCTGCATGCTCATTTTAAAATTAAGGATTTGGGTCCTTTAAAGTTCTTTCTTGGGGTTGAGATTGCTAGATCTTCTTATGGCATTTGTATTCACCAACGCAAATACACTATGGACATTGTTTCAGACACTAGCCTTCTTGCAGCTAAGCCTTCCAAAATCCTTATTCAACAGCATCATACTTTGGCTGCAGAGACTGGTCCTCTACTCTCTAATCCTTTGCAATATAGAAGGCTCGTAGGCAGGCTTGTATATCTGACCATTACTAGGCCTAACATCTCTTATGCTGTCCACATTTTGAGTCAGTTTCTTGCCTTTCCTAGGGCGCCTCATTGGCTTGCAGCTCTTAAACTTGTAAGGTATCTTAAAGGGAGCCTTGGTAAATGTCTCTTATATCCAGCTACTAGTCCTCTCACTCTCACCATCTACTGTGTTGCTGATTGGACCTCCTGCCCTTCCACCAGAAGATCAGTTTCAGGATATTGTGTTCTTCTGGTCGGGTCATTCTCTTATTTCTTTGAAGGCTAAGAAGCTGAATATTGTTTCTAAATCCTCAAGTGAAGCAGAGTATAGGAGCATGGCTAATGCATCTTGTGAAGTTGTTTGGCTGGTCAATCTACTTCAGGATTTTGGTGTGTTTAATATTACTCCAATTCAGTTCTTTTGTGACAACAAGGCAACCTTGCACTTGGCAGCCAATCCTGTATTTCAGGAGAGAACCAAGCATATCGAGATCGATTGCCATTTGGTTTGGGATCGCATCATTCTGGTCTTCTTTGTCCTAGTTATGTTTCCTCATCTCACCAAGTTGCAGATTTTCTGACAAAGGCTCTTCCTTTTCAGCATATTAGCTCTCTTCTTTCCAAGCTTAATGTGTTCTCCCTCTTCCCACAGTCCATCTTGAGGGGGGCTGATATGAGTAATGACACTGATGTAAAGGGCACGAGTGGCGAGTGTAATACAACTGAAGATACTGATGTAAAGGGCAAGGGTGTCGAGTGTAATACAACTATAGATACTGATGTAAAGGGCAAGGGTGTCGAGTGTAATAATACAGAAGATAAGGAAGAAATGGTTCCAGGTTGTTATTGTTGAGTCGGAAACAATTGCTAGTGGTCCCCGCAGTAATAGTGCCTTCAAGTAGTGATCTGTGCTCTCTAGTAACAGAATGAAAAAAAAAAGATGAAATAATAAAACTCTCTCTCTCTCAACAAGCCCTTACTGTTCATGAAACACACTTAAAATCTTTTCATCCTATTGATTCTCAATTCGATCAATCAAGAGATTCATGGCTTGAAATTCTTTCAATGGGGATAACATAAGTTGGTACATATCCAAATTAGAGAACTGTAAGGGTAGAAGCTCTAATATGAGATAAGGCTTATTAATTAATGTGGCGTACAATGGGGAATCATTGTACTTTACAAATGAATTGACTGTACCCATATCAATTTTACTGTATGTATACGCTATGTTAGTTTTCTCCATATATTTTAAGCTAATTTTGCATATGTATTACTCAAATTATGTTATAAGGTTGAAATTAGTTGTCGATTTCCATTCGATCAGTTATCTTAGCACGTATGAAAAAAATGAAGAAGATGAGTAGGCAAGAGTTTGTCGCCAACTTACGATCGTGAAAAAAATTGATCAACTTTGATTATACACATGCGTGTTCGATAACATGAACAGAACAAGGTAGTATAAGTGTATAACCTTGTTTGAGTTGTTTCCTTTTCTCTGTATGTTTGGGTGGTTCATACTTGATGCTTATAAATGTAATTTTTGCAAGCATCATCAACACAGAAGGTGGCAAACTCGAATTGGAAGGGTTGCAGGTGTAGACACCCCCCCCCCTAATTTCATACCCCCTCTGATAAATGTCCTATAAAATATTTTTATAAATTAAAAATGGACTAAACATTACTTTTTAATGATTTCAGGGGGCCAAGACGTCAAAAAAATTGAAAGGGCTCAAAATGATAAGAGATAAAAAAAGTAGGGGAGGAAACAGCAAAAGAAGGGGACAAAAGCCAAAGGGTGCATGGTACATCCATAAATGGGTGCGCGCCCAAAAGCCACATGTCATGTTTACCTTCGCCATTTTTGTTGCTATCTTCTCCTCTCAACAATCTTGATGCTATACACGTCCAAATCATCGGGGCAACCAAAAAATGGTGTACGATGCCCATTTTGGTTAAGTAGTTAACGCATGTGATGGAGGGGGTATGCCTGATTTAGGTTTCCAGAATGTAAATGTGTGTAAGGAAGAGAGTGATTAATATCCTCGAGCAATTAAGCTCTTTCCTTAAGACAAAAAAGCCGACGGGATATGTTAGGTGTGTCTCCTGGTTTCGGATACTTACGTGATTGTCCTCCGATCTTGATCACCGGCGAATCAAAGCTTGCCGTAAATTCGGGAAGAGTGCAATTTCCGATGACCAAAAAACTGGGTTTGAGGCAGTATTTAAGTGGCAGTTTGGATGACGGTTGGGGCGTTGGCGATTCACGGTTGTCTTGTGAGCAGGGGCAGGCGGGCGGCGGCGGCGTGTGTTTGGACCTACACCTAGGTAGGTCTTCCCTCCTGTGTAGTGGCCCAAGGGCAAGCAAAGCCTCAGCTCTACCTTATAAGGTAGAACTTGTTTCATTTTGTTCCCATGTGATTACATTATACACTTACATAACTCCATTATTCAAGCTATTATGGAAACAAGTTTCCAACAGCATGAACCTTCCTACAGTACAAGGTGGTTGCCCTCTATGCCACCTAAACAGTCCCCTACGTTGCTGAGAGGTCTATTTCTTCCTCTTGAAGGTTGCCCGTTTAGCCTCAGAGAGCCACCCAGCTGCCCATAAAAGGGACTCCTCTCTTTAAAAAACAGAGAGCTCTATGATCACCCTGCGAAAGCACTGCCGAAATACTCTCAAAGACACACATCCAACAATACACACAACACACACACCTAGCACATAGCAAACACACACAAACACAAGCAGACACACAACAACACAACAAAAACTTCCTTTCTCGAAAGACAAGGGAAGCACACGAAGATCGTCTAAGCTTAGGCGTACCATGTACAGACTATCACATACCAAGAGGTAAGGGATCTTTGTGTCCCCGTACCTATTTCTCTAAATATACATACATTGTGGATCTGTATATATTTTCTACAGTTTGTATATATTGTTAATGTTTGTTTTCTTTTCTATGTATACTTTTGGCGCAAAATATTTTGTTATTATATTTAGTTAGATTTTTCTTTATATACAACGTAAATAAGTTCATAGATTAAGTTTTTTTTTTTTCATTCTATTTTAGTTCTTTATATGTTTGGTTTATGTTAGATCATTATATAGCATTCTATATTTCTCTTTTGTTATTTCATTTATTTCGTTTTCACCTTGTCATCATTTCTTCTATTCTTTTTACTAAATAAAAAATATCTTCTTTTTATTTTTTTTCCAAATATATACTTTTTGATTCCTAGACTAAATCTTATAAAAATAAACTAAGCATTATATCAAACCTCATTTTAACACCGAAAGTGCGAGTTAGATACCTCCTTCCAACTCGTAACTTAATATCATTAGTCCACGAACCCGTATATTTTGTTTTCTCCATTTACCATTTTAAATGAAGATGGTGAATCTGTATATATTTTTTTAAAGTCCACAACGAGGCCGAGCGTATTTCATGTGCTTTATGTTTTGAAACCATTCGCTCCTCTCACACAGCAAGGTCTTGATCGAAACGTGGTTCTCGCAACACAAAATAAGGACTTGTACCTTGGTACCTTCAGTAAGTTTTCCTATGACCCTACCACATTATTTACAACCATTGTAATTTATTGCTCAACTTCACTGTCTACAATGTTTGAATGGTTTCACCTGAGTGGCATCACCATCACATATTCATGAAAATGCTACTTTACTATTTATATTGACTAGGACAATGGTGGTTGGGTAATTTAGGATGTTATTCAAGTCTGGCCAGTTTTTCATTACTCCATCTAAAAGTTGCCGCCACATGCACCAATTTGAAAACCACCAGCATAAACCACCAGTATTTTGAGGCTATGGGAATTGTTTGGTTGGGGTGGGGGGAAAGTGGGCAGTGAAGTTGAACATGTCAACTTTACTTAATTCAACTTTGTGATTAATTCAACCTTCGAAGGGTAAAACATTGAAGAAGAACAATAATTGATTTTCGTACAGCCTGCTATGAAGAGTTTTGATGTTCGGTCGTCAAGAGTTTCACATTACATATATGTTTCTTCGGTCGTCAAGAGTTTCACATTAGAGATGCTTATGGAAAAATAATAATTTAATCAATAAATCTAAACGAATCAATTTGATCACACTCGGTGGGAACAATATTGTCATATTCAAAAATACTCCCTCCGGACCTATATATAAGCAAAAAATATCAAATTTTGGTGAACTTAAATATAAGCAAACATCACCATATTAAACTCTACTCACAACTTCCAAGAAGTTTGGTACCAAAAATA
Organism: Codonopsis lanceolata; assembly: GCA_013146195.2. Lineage (NCBI taxonomy): Eukaryota > Viridiplantae > Streptophyta > Magnoliopsida > Asterales > Campanulaceae > Codonopsis > Codonopsis lanceolata. The sequence continues at coordinate 107,632 of CM028379.1, forward strand.
ACTCTTGTTAATTCTTTTGTTTTTCAAGATGTGTGTATATTCCCTATACACAAAGAGCCACTAATTATAAAAGAAGTTATAATGAATTGATGACAATGAGTTAATATTGCATTAATTGTCATCAGTTTTGAGTGGGATACTTAAGGGTATTTTAATAAGTATACTTTTGTTTTATATAAAATCAAGACAATTTAACTAATTTAACTTACTTTCTTAATCTATGTAAAATCAGTTAGTTTTGCTTATATATAGGTCGGAGGAGTAATAAAGAAGTGATTTATCTAAACTGTAATTTTCCATTAATGAAAAACAATCATGTGAGCCAGATAAAAGGTTACTAACAAGCAATGAATGCAATCAATTTAGAAGATGAAAGGTTACTAACAAGTGCTAAAATTATGTAAATGATAAATACATGCTTTTTAGATGGTTTATGGAGTATTAAATTTTTTTGATCCGAATCAATTTGAGTTATTTAGAACTAGTTTTTTTCAGGGCGAATTACCCAAATCCAGTATCTAAATTCGTTCCAAATTCATAAAAATCATCCGTCTACTAAAGCTTGTGACACAATTGGTCTTTCAGTCCAATTTCAATTTTTTTTCTGTTAGGTCAACTCATGTGCATCTCATGTGATATTGGACAGGGGTATAATCGATAATTCATATTATAAAGTCAGGGCACCATTTAGGTAATTAATAAATTGGGCGATTAAAAATACCGTATGTGTATAATAAACTTCATTGTTGATTTTGTGGTAGTTTTTCTGGGTACTGAAGGCTCCTTGAAGCAATAGTGAGGTTTGGGTTAGGGTTTGAGTTTGCGACTGAAGTTGAAGATAAAAAATGGTGTGGTCGCAGAGGAAAAGAGAAGAGGAATGGAATATTGACGATATCCACTGTATGTAGTCTAGTTTACTTATATTATGTTAATTAATTTCTTGTTTTAGTACTTTTGTGTATTGTTAATGTGGTCGCTGAGCAAAATGGAAAAGTGTTTTTTTTCAACCACTCTGTTACTTGGAAACTTTCGAATTTCTTGGTTTGTGTGGGTTTTGTTCTTGTATTACTTGGAACCTTTCGACTCCAGTTGAAAATGAAAAGTTGTGTTTTTTTTTTTTTGCTTTCTTTTCTCTCATGGCATACCAATTTGTGCAAATGTCAATGTCTGCATTTTTGTTTGTGTGTGAAAAATAGAGGACATATGGTCACATATTTATGCATTAATGTTAGGGCATATGGTCCTATATTATTGTGTTGTAGTAATTTTTTATTTATTTACTCCAGATCAGAATGTTTTAGAATTGAGTTACATCACGGGGGAGAGTTTGAATATATTCCAATCGGGTGTACATTGGGAGCATAGTTGACTATTTTGACTTTTGTCACGGGGATGCAATGTCTATACAAGAGATAGACGACATGATCAAATGGCTTGGTTATGATGGAATCATGTTCTATCATTTTAAGATGTCAACGCAAGACCTAGAATAATGGGTTGGGAGTATAGGAAGTGATGATGATACGTTGACAGTTTATGGTTTGTGAAGGAAGCATAAGTTAATTAAAATTTACTTTGAACATGGTACTACTAATTTTTACCACACTTTGCTAGGGAACCAAGATTAAAAAGCTCAGTACTTATTGAGGAGCTTAATGGGACTGATATTGATGGAGTAGGTAATGATAACAACAATTGGCAGATTTTGTCATCTAGGAATAGATGCATATGGAGTGACTTGCTATTAACATACACTATGGAAGAAATTGCTTGAGTTGCAGCTGGATTTGAAGCTGAATTTGTTACTGAATAGGGGAATGAGAGTGATCATGAGAATGGCAATGGCAATGCCAATGACAATGTCGAGTCAGACTATGACAATGACAAAGCACTGAGTGTGAGTGATAATGAGTTTAGCAATTACCACGAGCAAGAGAATGACTTTAGCAATGACCAAGAGCAAGAGAATGACTTTAGCAATGGAGAGGAAGAATCTGATTCGATCTGAGTATGATCAATTTGGAGGCTAATTATGATTGGTCTGGTGATGAAAGGGATGACCCTAATTAGAGAATACTATCATGTAGATATCACTAGGGTTTAGGCTTACAAGGCAAAAAGAAGATGAGCTCAACTATAGCAATCGAACAGTTCAATATAGTCTATTGTGGGTTTACTGTCAATAGATTAGGAGTTCAAATCCTAATTCTACTATGAAAATTAAAGTTAGGGATGTGGTTCCGATGAGAAAAAGTTCAAGAGAATTCTTGCTCTTTAGAGCCTTTGAAGGTAGGTTTGTAGCTGTTACCCCTTACTAGAAGTTTCAAGGAAAATTCTCTCTAGCGGCTTCCTCCCTTCCTAGGGTTTCTGGTCGTTTCTCATGGCTGATCCGGCTATGCCGGCCTCATCTCCCCCTGTTCCGCCGCCGGCCGCTCCGACGTTTGCTTCCGTTTTATCCTCTCCTTCTCCTTGTTCGACCTCCAATCCCCTTGCTTTCTTAATTCCTCCTTCTTCTTTCAAAGGGGAACCTGCTTTGAAACTTTCTGATGAGATTGTCCACCATCTTTCACAATCGTTTAAACATACTCTCGTTGGAAAGTTTTCGCATGGCCGTCCTTCTATGGAATCTACTCGTAAATTGTTCCAAACCTTTGGTCTTAAAGCCACCTTCACAGTAGGTCATCTTAATTCAAAACACATCCTTATTCAAGTCAATCACGATGAAGACTATCAACGCCTCTAGATTAAGGATCAATGGTATTTGGGAAGATTTCCTATGCGTGTTTTTAAATGGTCCCCAGATTTCCGTCCCGATACAGAAAGTTCGATTGTTTCGGTTTGGTTTTCGATACCTAATCTTCCAATCCATTTATTTCATAAAACAGATTTATTCTCAATTGCCAATCTCTTTGGTAAGCCCTTAATGCTTGATCAAGCCACCATTAATCTCTCCCGTCCGAGTGTCGCTAGGATATGTGTCGAGATAGATCTGCTAAAACCCGTCCCTAAGCGAATCTAGATCGAAAGTGGCACACACTCGTCTGGATTCTGGCAAGTTCTGGAAGCGAAAAATCTTCCCCACTATTGTAGTTTCTGTAATCGCCAAGGCCACTCGATCAATTCATGTAAGGTTAAATATCCGGCTGCCGCTCCAATGAATCACCAGCCTCATCCCACTTCAGCCAACCCTACCGACATCAATACCTCTAAATATCAGACTGGTAATAATCCTCAATGGGTTCCTAAAACCCTTGACAAAGGCAAGACAATTCAGACTGATGCTTCTCCTTCTTCGGCTATACCCCAAGATTCACCTGTTTCTTTAAACCCTAATGCAGCCTCAAACCCTAGCAATGATGTAAACCCTAATGGCCCCTCGTCTCCTGCTGATCACTCAAACCCTAATGATGCTACTAATCTTAAAGGAAATTCCTTAAATAAGTCTACTTTGGAGCAGCATCCAAACCTGAATGATGCTACAAATTCTTCTCATCCTTCCCACGTCGATACTTTGAATGAAAGTGCCGCCAATGAGTTAAGGAATTCACCCCCCCCCAATAACTTAGATCCCACGACTTCTAATAGTGCGGATGCATTAAATAAGGAGGGTTCTCCTTCTACAGCTATTAATGACTCATCCAAGACAACAGTTCCTCCAGATTTTGCCCAATCCGAAGGAGCGGCCAACACTCATCCAGTCCAGATTATCACAGGTTATGATCAATCGGCCAAAGCAACAACGCCCATCCAAACTGCTCAAGCTCCCCCTCACGGCTCGACCATCCCAGTTCCTAATCCCCAAGTTCAGGTGCCGGCCATGGATGTTCCCTCTAGCCACTCCTCTCGCAACCCAGACCCTGTGTATCCATCCCAAACAGCATGTAGGCCTTCACAAGTGCAACCTTCTTCATCGAATGTTGTTCAAATTGACCTCACAGAAAGTAGCCGGTTCCCAATTCAAACATCTCCATCTCATAGCCATAAAAATCTTTCTTCCAACCTGAGCCCCAACTCCCTCCCTTTCAGTCCTTGTATAAATACCCAAGCCACTATGCAAGAACAATTCACCTCCTCAGCCTGTCATCCTATGAACATTGTCTCCCCTAATAAATTTGTCGTTTCGCAAACTATTGAAGAGGAAGATTCGATAATGATCACGCCCCAATTTGAAGCTCTTGATCTTGACACCCCAAGTCTCAGAAGGTCGAAGCGTCGCACGAAGAGTCGTTATCGTAATTATTAGGTCTCTTTCTTTGTTTTATCTAGGTTTAATTTCTTTTTTTCTGTTTCTTTCTCCAAGGTAAGGCTCCTTTGTCCCCCCTTTTAAGGGTAAGGTTAGTTGTCCCCCTTTAGCTTGTTTTCCTTATTTTCCCATTTATAAAAATCTAGCATTTTAGAAAAAAAAAAAAAAAAAAAAGGTAGGTTTGCAGCTGGATGTAGGAAAGTGTTGTCAGTATAATAGATGGTTGTTTTCGTAAAGGAAAACACAAAGAGAAAATTCTTGCAGAAATTGGTATGGATGACAACAATGGCATGTACCCCCTTGCATATGCTATGGTGGAGGCTGAGAATAGAGACAAATGGCAGTGGTTCCTTGGGTTGTTCATAATTGTAATTATACTAAGATCTTTTAAGCTGACAAATTTCATGTTGGATTTGTTGTAGGATTCAAGCAACATTCATGTTGAAAGCAACTATGCTCTTCGAAGTGGACATTAGCTACTTCTCAACTAACTCCTACTACAATACAAGAGAACCCAAGGGATGCTTCGAATGATCATGTTGCTGCCAAAAAAGGAAAGTGACCAAGAAGAAGTGAAATGGATGCAATGTTGCTTTTTTGTGTGGATGTAATTAATGATATCATTGTAGTTGGTTTATCTGAATAATTACCACCTTTTTTTATAAATGTAATGGATTAGGAGTTGGTTCTTGGACTGTCAATTAAATCTTTTTAACAGTAGCCTCTTTTGTCAATGTAATGACTTTAGCAATGCAAAACCATATGAATTATCAGTAGCCTCTTTTGTGCATTATGAATTAGCAATGTAGACATACATGACAATGAAAAATACTGGAATTGCAAATAGAGCCAAATTCAAACAATTGTCATGTTCTGTTTTTCTGAGCCTAACAGTGCCATGCATATTAATGGAAAACCATGGAATTCTAGATAAAGCTAAAGCATTAATATATATTAACATCAAAAGATTTTGTTACATCAATTACTACAGAAATCTCCAAATAGAGAATAAGTAACTGAGCCAACAAAGGTAGAACCTATGGGTAATTTCTTTCATGGACATCACTGCTTTCTTCTTCCAATTTCCCAAAAGCAACCATCCACGCAAGATCAACCAAGCTATTTGAAGTAACCATAAACCATTCCAAGCAATTCCATTTGTGCTCTGTTTGCCTCCAGTAGCTCTCAAGGATTCATACTCCCTTATCCTTTCAAGTAACCCAGGTATAATATGAACAGATGTATGGCACATAGGTGGATAAAACCACATAAAGAACCTACATGGATGCTGCTGGATGAAAACAAAATCACTCAAGATGGGGGAGAAATTAATGTAGAGATAAGAAATTTCAAACAAATGGATGACTTACCGAACGATCAACACAATTCCAAAACCTATGGTTAGAGTTCAAATTAGTCCATGATATTTTCAACATTGCCTTCTGCTGACAAGGACAGTATACATCCATTTTATGTATAGCAAATACTCTAAAAAAATCCATGAAAGCCCTATTTATTGAACTAGAAATAGGACAAGATTGGGAGAAAATAATGGCGCCATTTTTTGTTGCGTAGTTGTTTTTTGTCCGTGCACTTTTTTTCAGATAGAATGACTATTTCCCCCCTAACCAATCTCGCGAGAGACACACTTGCAATATCTTAACGGAGAAAAATTAACGAAAGTGGACAGAGAAACCATTTCCGTCAAAAAAAAAAATTACAAGGACTAAGGTTTGATTTTTTTACAAGGACGGTTAAAAATAAAAAAGCGGTAAAATGCAATTTAAAAGGATAGAAATCAAAATTGTTGAGATCGCCCGATACCAATGATTTTATCCGCAAACCTACCACGATCTAGGCATCAATTCTTATGGGAGAAAAGTGTATTATTATTCAATGAATAATTGGGAGAAAAGGATTTTTTAAAAAACTTGCTCAAAACCTAAAAGCAAAAACGTTTTTACAAAAAACCCGAAACTAATAAAAAACTTAGCTCATATGACGTTTTTGGCCCAATTAATTTTGTCCGTCTTTCCGATTTGATATGCGGCGGGCCCCTAACTCCACCCGAGTCAAAAGTTATCCCTTTTCGATCCCCGATCGAGATAATCAAGTCAATCGCATCACAATGTAACTAGTGATTTGAATTAACATACATGTACCTTGACCAATGCACTTGGTAAGAAATAAATTCTATATATGGACCGGTGGAGACTAGGCTCCGTTTGTTTCAGGGAAAACGTTTTCTGAAAAATGAAATTATTCTATTTTCTGTTGTTTGTTAAATTTTATGAGAATGTTGTGGAAAACATTTTTCGGTGTTTGGTAAACTTTCTGAAAATGTTTTGGAATTTTTTTTTTCAATATAATTTGTAAATATACTCCAATAGGAACTAAACATAAATTTTCACACAAGTTATCAACTCTACCCGTGTATACTAGCTACTTTACAAACACAATATACCATAAAATGGTAGCATACCTTGGATAGTTTTTTAATGTACGTTGCATAAAACATAAAATTTCACATTACTCAAAAATGATGATCCTGTTCATATACTAACAAAATATTATTAAATCTCTAATAATTGTTTTAAAAATAAACCATCTTTCAAATATTTTTTGTGTTTCAACGACAAAATATAAAACTAGTATCCATGCCACTCTTTGGTCATGAATTTTTCAATTCATTTCCTTCGAAGGTTCTCACTTTTTACCATAAATCCTCTAGCCAAATCGTTGTTGATAATCAGATGATCAAACACTGAACCAAGACACTCTTCATCAAAGCCTTCAGCTTTCATAACCTCATTGTAGAGATCTTCCGTGTTCATTTGCTCATCAGAAAGTTTCTTGATTGCAAATGCAACCTCTCCAAGTTGTTCGACTACTTTTTTGTCATATGTAGAATCCCCATCCCCGCGACACCTTTTTAGATGGGACCTTGTAGTATGCTAGAATGAATCAGGATTAGAAGAAATGAAAATTGATTACAGAGGAAGATGGAAATTTAGAAACTGAGTCTGAGGGAGAAACAGTAGGATCACGAACAGATTCTTTAGATATTTGAGTTAGAGAGAGAAAAAAAAGTTGGGATTTATGGGCTGAATTAGATCGAGCCTATAGTAGTAAGTAGTAACGGAAAATTGACATTCGCTTCATTTTAATTCCCTATGCTCTATGAATTAAAATTATACTATTCAAACTAAAGAAAGTATAGAAGTGTTTGCTATTTTGTTGGAACATATTTAAGCAATAAAATGGCAGGCTACATAATAACTGAATCTAAGATAAATCCAGAAGTAGCATGTTTATCATCCTTTCGCAATGTGCACGTTCGCATTCTTCTGAAGACGATCCAGGTTAGAATAGCCTATATACTATATAGACACAGGAAGCCGGACTTCGGTAGCGATGATTAAACTGCTGAAGATATTTGTTTGCATGATAGAATCAGAAGTTTTTTTCTTCAAACAATCAAGTGCTTCTGTTACATATGTTTTTTTCTGATCGAAAGAGAAAAGGTTTTATTTGAAAGATTATCAGATGAACTTTTGTGTAGATGAAGCTATTAAACCAATTTACCAGTATACAAGATAATTGATGTATATCTACCATGTTCTATCAGTTTGGTAAGGGGATCACCAATGTCATGGCTTTAGGCTCTGAAAAATCTATTTTTCACGCTATTTTTTGCATGTGAGTAAGTGCATCCTTAATAGTCTGAATGATGATTGTTGCAAACTATCGTAAAGTTCATGGATGAGTATGTTGGATGCAGAGAATCCAAACTTCCGTAGTCTCCCCAGTTTCTTAATGGGGGAGTCACGGGTGGAGTTGTAGCTCTGAAGGTGGACCTCAAACAATCTAAGGCATGGAACGGTACCATTCTCATTGCGCCTATGTGCAAAGTATTCTTCTATAGTTGCTTCTCCACAAACCCTTCCACATGTCTTATATATGATTTTAATAGAGGCGTTGCAGATTGCAGATGACATGGTACCTCCATGGATAGTGACACAATTTATAATTGGCATAGCTAAGCTTCTGCCAAAACATAAGCTGGTTCCACAAAATGACTTCGGCAACATGGCATCAGGAACCCAAAGAAGAGAGATCAGCCACAACTTTTGAGCCAAGAAAGGGCACAACAATAGAAAAAAAATAGGACGACCCTATTTTACCCTTACACACACACAGAGATCGAGAGAGAGAGAGAGAGAGAGAGAGAACATGATGAGACTACATGATGGCAATGAAGAAGGCCACTCTTCCCGAAACATAAACAAAAAATTGGTTTAGACCTCAGCTTCTTAGTTTCGAGTTTGCATATTGTTAATGTTATATAACTTAATACGTACAATTTGATCCCCAAATTGATTCAATGCTTATACTCAGGACTTTGAATTTGAAGAGATAGAGGAAGTTTTACGGTATTACCCTCGAGGGTACCATCATTCATGGAGTTGATAGGGAAGGAAGGCCATGTTTTTATATTGAGAGGATGGGAAGAGCACATCCAAGTAGGCTTATGCATATTACCTCGGATCGACTACTACCCAAAATTCCATGTCCAAGAGCTTGAGAGGGCTCTTAATGAGAAGTTTCTTGTGTGTTCAATGGCACCAAAGAGACAATTTTGTTCGACTACAAACATTTAACATTTCATTATTGGTTTTCGTAGAAAATAAATGAACAATTATTTATTTTTGTCATTTACTCATTGTTGGCCTATATTCAATAATTATAATTTTTTTCTAAAAATACTCATACAATATGCTCCCTCCGTCCCAAAATTATTGTTTTGCTTTCATTTTTCGTCCGTCTCAAAATAATTGTCTTGTTTGAAACTTTCGTCTTTAGGACAACACTTTAACCCATTTACCTTTACTTTTTTAAGCATACTTCAATTATGGGTCACATATACATGAGTTTTAAAGTAAATTATACATCAAACTAAAATTACTAATCCGATCAAATATATTTTTTAAATTGTACATCAAGTCAACCCAGATGATAATTTTGGAATGGGGAGAGCATCAACTAATCTCAAAGTCAAACTAGTTTATTAAATAATGAAATCAATCACAAAGAATGACAAAAAGGCATGAAAACCTATAGTTACATAACCTCTAGTCATCTAAACTTAAAACCTTATTAAATTACATCAACTTAATACCATCATCGTGGTATTATATTTATTAACATTCAAGATAAAACAATAAAATAAATGCATAATCATTGTATGGCATCATCAGCTCAACCCATTAACTTCACAAGTCTTTCTCTTAATATTTTAACTCCCATATACCTACACCACAATATAATAAAATCACTTGTTAATTTTCAAAATATTTTCAACTCTACGAAATAATTGAAAGGTTAAATATTCATAACTAAAAATGAATTACCTTCCGAGCATCATCACAGTCGCTTGGGGATTAGTTCCTGGAGAGGCATTAAATGTCGATCCATCAATGACTCGAAGAGCATCAACTCCCAAAACCTTGTAATCTTGATCAACAACTTTTCCAACTTGACACCCACCATGATAATGCCCTATAGTCCTTACAGTATCTTTGCAGAATTGTTCTAAGGATGTGGATGTATTGTCATTTACAGGCAAGTTTTGTGGCACACTTACACTAATGTTGAGAATGTCTTGCGTCGACAATGAAGAAACTTTGTAATTTGAGAATGCTTCTGATTCGACAGTTCGTAAGATTGTTCTAACCCCATCAACACAAATCTGCAAGTCTACGGGGTCCTTATAGTAGTTGAATGTGACGGAAGGATTGTCACTTGGATCACGGTTTCGAAGCTCTAGGTGGCCAGATGATCGTGGACCATTGACCTTTTGAACCATGGTACCAACCATCTAAAAATATAAACCAATCTTAGTTAGTGTCCCTAGGTTTTAGGTTCTTCCCCCTCTCAAAATTAGTATTCATATTTGTCCATGATTATGAACAAAAATACAAACTCATTTTGAAAGAAAAGAGTATTATACAAACATGAAAATATTAATACTAGGGACCTAATTAATGTAATAGAAGTTAATACTTTATATTATTAAAAGAGTAATGAAACTTTAAAAAGAGTAATTTAAATAAATACCGTGAAAGTGGACCCCCCATAGTTAATAACATCACTGTTAAGGCCGATCCCTTCAATATAGCTTCCAAAGCGAGTGATACCAACAACTCTGATGAGGGTGGAGTTTAGAGGGATCGGAGAGGGTATGACAATGTCATTACTTGGGTTATCTCTCATGCCTTGGCCAACTAGAGGTTGATCCAAAACAACTTTGATGTTTTGAGACTTAAGATGCTCTTTGGGACCCAAACCACTTAACATCAAAAGTTGTGGACTTCCGAGTGCTCCACTAGAAAGTATAATTTCATTAGATGATCCTTTCTTTAAATATGCTCTATGCATAGTACCAGAAGCATCTGCAAAGACCACTCCAGTAGCCATGGGTCTTGATTTTTCTGTTCGAATTAATGAACACAAATTGCCTTTTAGTGCCCATGCATTACAAAAGAATTAGGGTAGTAATATACGCACGCGTGTGTGTGTGAATCCCAAGGAGGAAAAAGGTATGCGTACCTTTAGTTTCAAAAAGTATTTTGTGAGCAATTGCACGTAGTAAAACTGTTATCCGTTTTGGATCGGCGTACTCAAGTAAATCCGCAGAAGTATGCCTTTGCATTTCTGGATCAAATATTGTGCCGGCAACCTTTGTTCCAATCAAATGATCATACGTGAACCCGTTGTAAGGCCTCAACCCAGCCTCCACCAGGCCATCTCTGAATGCTGATTCCCACCCCCTGACTTGCGGCTGAAAAACAACTTTATTTTCAACCCAACGGAACGACTCATTGACCAATTTCCCATCCCATGCAACACTTCTGACGTAGCTCGTCTCGGCACGTGAGTAGAAGCCACCATTGATGGAGGTACCACCACCTAGCACACGCGGTCGGTTATTTGTAATACCGTCCGCGGACGTGAAACGCTGGGCGGGAGAGCTAGGAGAATCATCCGAGACGAGTTGGATCAAGCGATCTTGGTTGGTGATATTGGGGTTGCCGTAGGGGGAGCCACCTCTTTCAAGGACGAGGACGGAGTATTTCTCTGAGAGTGTGGCGGCTAATGCGCATCCAGCAGTACCACCACCGACAATGATATAGTCGTAGTACGAAACCTTTGGGGCAGTGGTTGCATTGTGTATGAAACTGTAGTTAGGTGCTGTGACAAGGTAGAGGGCAATTAAGGGAAGTAAAGTAATTAATAAAAAACAGTTTGTTAGCTAGGCCAACAAAAACAACAAACAAATGAAATGAAATTAGTTGATACCCTTTTCGGAGAAGCCGAAGCCATGAAAGAAGAGAATTGCTAGTAGTACAGCATTAAATAATCTCCAGCAGGAAGCTGAACAACTACCCATATTCACGTATGTCTGAGAGAATCAGAAAGAGGGAGAGAAATGGATGAAAAGATGTGTGTTTGATGCAAAGTACAAGCTAAACCTCGGTATTTATATACATTTTTAGGCTATGGAAATTGTTTTTGAATTTGAACATCTATTTTAACTGTACTAAATTCAACTTTCACATTAATTCAACCCATATGCTCTTATTAATGTATTTAATTAGCAGTGATTCTTCTACGAACTTGTATCATTTGGATTAGAGTGCATGCACCTTAACTAGTTGGCTATTTTGGCATGCCAAATCGATAAAAATAAATTTTAATCATTGACTAGCACTCCAAGGAGACAAGATCTAGAAATTCAAAGATGTTTGTTAAATTCTTAGAATTTGTGTCATAAATTTTAGCAAATTAAGTATCTAACAGAAAAACATGCACTCCTGCGAAAACTTGGAAACAAAAAGGGTTAAGGCATATTTGATCCCTGTACTTTACACGTTTTCTACTTGAAGTCTCTAGTTTAAAGAAGTCCATGCTACACCTTATTTTTTTTTCCTCCTAAGGGGGATATGGGAAGAAATTAAACTTGAGACCTCATACTTTATGAAAACTCATTTCTACAACTAAATCATCCTTTAGAGGAGTCCACGCTACAGTCGCTACTACAAAAGTAATCCATTTTTACAAGCCAAAAGTCCCTCGGTTGAATGTCATGGATAGCTCTTAAGTGAGTATGTGAGCAGCACATGAGTTTTTTTTAGGGCAAAGAGGTCAATGCCTCTTTATTGAACTATCTTAAGCATGTTAGTGTTATATTATAAAAAACAAGGGGGCTAAACAAAAATTTTATAGCCATAGATTGGAGACTTTTTGGTCATGCTCTTCTTCTTCGACAATGACCCCTACTACGGTCTTTGACGTCCGAATTTTATATTTATATAATCCAAATCCTCAGGGTTCACTTTCAATCCAATTACTGTTAGTGAAGTACCGTCATTTGACCTAAACTTTTATCTTTTATGACACTTGACCACAATGTTTAGTAAACTTCTCAAAACCCTCTAAATAACTCTCTATCTCCCTCTCAATGCACTCTCCGCCCCTCTCTAACTCATGTGTCTATAGTTTCCCTCTACATCCTTTCCATCGTCAAAAAGCGAGCTCCATCTTTAACTCCTCACACTCTATGGATCCGTTACAATGCCGCGCGCCACATTTCTTCCCTAAACCCTTAACCTTGCTCGTATCTCTCATTCTACTTCAATGATGATCGACTCATGAGTCAATTAATAGACTATTGAGTAAGTTTTGATAAACTCATGAGTTGTTTCAAACGACTCATGAGTCGATGCGTGTATCTCCGGTTCCTATTTTCAAAGAGTCCACCATATAATTTTTAAATGCATCACTTTCAAATTTCATTTTCAAAAATCATGTTTGTAATATCTATAACATTTCAACTTTACCTTGCAAATATAATACTAACATATTGATTATATTCGAACATTTTTGTAGATATGAAAAAATCTAATGCTAGTTATATATATCTCTTAATTATTAACTTTTCAAACATGAACTTTTTAGATGGAACGGAGAGAGTAATTTACTACAAAGTCGTCACTCGCCCGATCAACCTCCCTTTATTATCTTTTCATCTGCTTAGTCCCCGCCAAACAACAAAACGGAATCCCAATCTCAATCCCCACATCCTTCATCAATTTGAAGTGCTACATGCCGGAAAAGGCTAACTCAGTTCATTCCCCCACAGTCAAACTTGAACACCCTGTCAAGATCTACGAGTCAATGCTCTGTATCACAGCTTGCGAAATCATTGGCGGAAGCCCAATCCATCCCCATGCCAGCAATGAAGATGAGCCACACCATGTCCTTACTCCTTAATGCACGACAACAACAACAACAACGACAACGACAACGACAACGACAACCACGACTTCCACATTTGTTTCAAAAATCATTGATTATTTTAGAATGTCTGATTAAAAGAGGACACTTTAAAAATCATTGCTCCAAATTCTTTCAATGGAGATAACACAACCAGGTACTGCTACGTATCCAAATAAGAGAACTGTAAGGCTAGAAGCTCTGATATGAGATGAGGCTTATTAACTAATGGCCTGGGAATCATTCTACTTTTCAAATGAATTAACTGTTTTGTTTTTCAACAGTCAAATGAATTATGTAACAGCAGTGATATTATATCAAACAAAAACTTGGTCAAAAATGGATATGATCCGCCAGATTCAGATTGCTGATCCATCCGTAATTTTATTTTATTTTATAGTAAAAATATTATATTAACAAAGCACCAAATAAATTTGAGAATTATGCTCAAGCATATCCTTTAATAATTAAAATTTTCAAACATGGGCCATGTAGATGGAACCAAGGGAGTAGAACTTTTAACCATGAATTTTTGTGGTGGAAATTAACCGAAGGTATATACAATTTTAAATTTTGAGTTGGTTTCCTGTACGATCATCTTGCGGATCTTAGTTCGTAAGACGGAACTCCGCTCTCTTACAACTCAACCCACCAACACACGGTGAGTCGTGTAAAGAGGATTCGTCTTACAAAAAATGTCTGTAAAACCGTCTTACACAAATATTTGCCTTAAATTTTTTATCAAAATATAAACTGTACAATTTTTAAGTTGTTTTGTCTTCGTAGGATAAGTATTTTGGTAGCATAGTTACATGATATCTATGGGCTGAAAACTCCCATTCTCAAATTTCAAGAATTGTATATAAAAAAAAGTGTTCATAATACACAAATTCTCTCGTAGCCTGATATCCAAGATTTTTATTTGTCAACTAGGTTACAATTGGGTGGGTTGGGTATGGGTCGAGTTGGGACAGATAACGGGTTGGATCGAGATGTGTTGTGTTTAAACAGTTAACGGTCCAACGCACTTTAATTCAATCCAACCTGTTAATATTTTTGGGTTAAAACGGATAACCCGTTTCGACTAAAAATTATTAACAAGTCCGGTAGTTTTCAAGTTGAGTTTGGTGGGTTAATTGGTTTTTGGTTGAAATTGTCGGGCCTATTATCAACTGTTAAAAGTTAATCTATACCCAAATTAAAAGACCATATGTTAGTTTTTTTTTTCAAATGATCCGTTAACCGTTTCAAGTTAAGGTTTCGTTTGTTTCATTACTTCCGGAAAACGTTTTCTTCATTTTTCGGTGGTTGGTAATGTTAGGGAAATCTAGTTAACGTAAAAAAAATTTCAAGTCAACGAAAAATGAAGCATTTCTTTCAAGAAAATAACTTACGGATTAATTTTCTGTAAGTGATATTTCAAATGTTCGAGCACCCCCCGTCCTTTCCACAATTACACATATTTACATATACGAATAATTCTTCTCTCAATAAATAAATTGTTTTGGAATATAAATAGAGTTTTTACACACTATTTATAAATTATAAATTTAATATATGAATACCAACTTCGTCTTAAAATTAATGTTCACTATATTATTTTTAAAAAAAAATATTTTTTTTAATTCGCAGCATTTTTTTCAAAGTAAGCACTGACAAAGTTGGATCTTAGATGAAAACAACTAGATGTTTAATGGTCATTTGCTTGGTGTCAAAGCATTGTTACGATGTCTTGGTTTGAAATGGAAAAGTAAAAGAGTTTTGTTGAAGCTATGAATTCTTTTCTGGAGTTTAATAAAGTTACTAGTCCAAGCCCACATCGCATGCACTGACGTACATGAAAAAGTCATATATACATACTCCGTTTCTGAATATAGTCCTTCCGTTTTACGAAGCCCTAAAAAAAATACACGTTACTAATGATGCACGCGCCCGCACCACTGGTCCCTATCGTTGTGCTTCCGCGCCTCATTACCACGCCGCTTATGTGTCATTTTCCGACATTCCGTCTACTCGTGCGCCTCCATCCATAAGCTTTGTGCATTAGTGCCACCATGCGCGATCGCACCTCTAACCCTGCGCATAGTGCAGCATCAATAGTAACTAGTTACAAGTCCATACACTCAGTTTTGATTCGAGGGGATTCGGCTATTAAATAAAGAATCAAGTCATCGTATCTCACAAACTTTATTATAAAGACGAAAATTTGTGTAAGACGGTGCTACGGATATTTTTTGTAAGACGGATCCTAATTACCCGACCCATCATGTGTTGATCGATTGAAATGTGAGAGAGTGAAGCTCCGTTTTACGAAATAAGATCCGTTAGACGGACTTACATGAGAGTTACCCTATTATAAATCTTGATCAATTATGAATTTTTAATTTAGGAAAATGACACAAATGGTTCTTGTTCATTTTTGTTTTCTTGGTCCTTGAACTAAATGTTTTAAAACTTAGTCCTTATGCATATCAATGTTAACACTATTGGTCCTTCCTCCAATTTCGGTAATTTGCTACCGTTAAGTCAACCCACATGCATGTGATGTAGGTTTGGCTAAGGGTAATACTACCATTTTATTAAAAAAATACTGGGACTAATCACGCAAAAAATTAATGTGACTATGCTGGCAGTCCACGTGGTGAACTCGAGCTGAGTTGTTACTGAGAAATTGGATATCTGGGTTTGATGTTTGTGTTCATGTGAGGTGAGCATGGGTGCTTTGGGAGTCTTCTGGTTCCTTTGTGTCTTTGCTGTGAGAATAACCTGAAAGAGAGGGCATCGTTAGAGAGCTGGGAGGTGATACCATCTACACCCCTCCGATGTGAGAGTCAATAACAAGGATAATATGTGTCGGAGCTCAAGCGTTCCCTCGAGCTACCGATGAAATTGGTATTGAGTGTGTGCTCTATGAGTGAGAGATTGAGGAAGGTTGAGGAGTCCCCCTATAATGAGGGAAGACCCCTTATATAGTACCTCATGGGCCTTTACCTACTTTAAGCTTGGGCCCTTCCTTTGTTATGGTTGTTTGGCGAGTACTTTGGGGGGTGTATTTTCGGTGCACATCGATAGCCCCCTACTCCTAATTCCTCAAGGTTTACCTCAAAGGAAAGGAGTATTATTTGCTTGTGATTCTCTGTTGTCATGCTGAGAGCTAGTGACTTCTGTCATTGAAGCCGGAGAAGGCTTCTTGACTTAACCATTTGAACACATGATGAGATTTTTGCATAGGTACTCGAGTTGATCGAGGTAGGATAATTGGTGCTAAAGCCTCGAGTAACTGGTCTTCAGTTAAGTGAAGAAATTTGAAGAAAATAATAGCTGGTGATCGTATACTAAGGATCTTCAAGAAAAGTGATTGATCCTCGCTTACTGAGGATCTTCAAGAAAACCGGCCAGACCATACTAAGATTTATCCTTGGCTTGGCGAAGATCCATAAGAAAACCGGGCCATGTCATAATAAGATTTATTCTTGGCTTGGCGAAGATCAATAAGAAAATCGGGCCATAAGGTCGTAATAAGGTTTATCCTTGGCATGACAAAGAACTTTAAGAAAACCGGGCCATAAAGGCATAATAATATCTATCCTCGACTTGGTGAGGATCTTTAAGAAAACCGGGCCATAAGGCCATAATAAGATGGTTCCTCGGCTTTTGTAAGCTACTTCGGCTGTTGCTAATTGTGACCTTCCTTGTGTACCAGGGATAAGGCTTCAAGAAAAGTGATTGATCTTCACGTACCGAGGATCTTCAAGAAAATTGGGCGATAAGGCCATAATAAGATTTATCCTCGTCTTGGTGAGGATCTTTAAGAAAACTGGGTCATAAGGCCATAATAAGATTTATCTTCGGCTTGGCGAAGATCCATAAAAAAAACCGGGCCATAAGGCCATAGTAAGATTTATCCTTGGCTTGGCGAAGATCCATAAGAAATCGGGCCATGTAGGCACCCCAATTTCGTACCCCTGTTATATGACATACCATAAAATATCAAACCTGTTAAAAGGACTAACGAATGTCAAGTTACATGGTTTAAAATGCAAAAGAAATGAAATGATGTATAAATAGTGAATTGCAGGGGCCAAAGTGTCAAATAAGAAAAGGGAAAAGCCCAGTGCGCAGCCCCCATCCATCCTGGGCGTCGCGCCAACTAAGACTATGGGCAGTGCCCACAGACCCCCATGCACTGCAGCTTTTGGATTTTTATACAACTCTCTCAGCGCGTGGTACAAGCTGTTGTAGCACGGTTGATCAAACTCAATCACGAAGAAAAAGCCAGGATTTTTGCCTATGAATAAAGGCATCCAGCTCTCAGAAAAAACACAGTTCACACACTATTTTTTTACGGAGAGAATGTTGCGAAGTTACGCAGTTGTTTTCCATCCAACCACGAAGCTTCGCTAGGCTGCCAAAACCTCCCCTAAACACATAAACTCTCCGGCCAAAGTGAACCCTAGTTACCCGATTAGGTTTATGTCCTATTTCACCGGTTCCAAAAAAACACAAAAAGTGCAGTTGCACTGCCCGAATCCAGACGTCAAATTTAGCCGAAGCAAGCAGTTGCTCTACCCAATTTAAGACTTGACGACAACAACAATCAAGCAAAAGTAAGCAGTTGTGCCGCCCAGATCCCGAGGCGAAAACAACCAAAAGGAGCAGTCACGCTGCTCGAAATCCAACAACAACAACAAAACTTCCTTTCTCGGAAGGACAGGGGAAGCCATGTAGACCGCCTAGTGAGCTTAAGCCCAAACATACCGGGTTCAGACACTCATGTTTCAAGATGTAGGTTATGTCCCCGTAGTTATTAGAATCTATAACTTAAATATATATATCTAATTTAGTTTTATTTCAGTTTATACTTTAATGTAATAATAGTTATATTTCATTTTTGTTTAAATTAGTTTCTTTTCTGTCTTTTCTTTAAATGTAATAATAGTTATAGTTCATTCTATTTTAATTAGTTTATTTTCTGTTTTTACTTTAATATAAAGTAATTATAATCTTTGTCAGTTTAATTGGTTTATTTCTGCACACACTTTAAATATAGAAATAGTTATGTTTTTTATTATTTAAAAAATTTCTTTTCTGCTTATACATGTAATGTAAATAAAGTTTGTATTAACATAACTATTTTATTCTTAAAATGGCTTACAAAATGTTATAATTATTATCTAGTTGTGTTATTACAATTATAATTTTTGATTTCATTTCTTTAATAAATGTAAAATAATTTCTCTTTATTTTATTTTTATATATAAATGTTTTGTTCCGAGCCAAAGTATATAAAATAAAGCAAGCATATTGACAAACCCATTGTGAGACCGAAAGTGGGAGTTGGGTGCCTCACATCTTCCTAACTCGTAACTTAGCTCCTGAACTCATATAATCTGGTATGTTTGATTTTTCTCTATTTACTCCTGAAAATAAAGATAGCGACTATGTTATACATATTTTGGGTCAACAATTGAGGCCGAGTGTATTCCATGCGTTTGAAAGGTTTTGAAACCTCCCGCTTCTAAGTAGCGGGGGACAGGTAGAAAAACGGGGCACTCAAAGTGACGACTCTGCTGGAGATTTTATTGTTTTCTTTAAAACAAAAGAGGGTTAGACTCACGTTATTCGGGGTTATCAATATGCTTGTTTTTTTGCTACATTTCTTTGGCTTCTTATATATATATATATATAATTTTCAATCTTTCAAAAAAAAACAAAAAAAATATTTTTTCCTTTAATATCAATATGCTTTTTTTTCTCTGTTCTATTTCTCTGGCTTCTTTATGTATATAATTTTCAATCTTGAAAAAAAAAATCATTTTTTTTTAATTTTTGAACAAAGCTCATTTTCAATTAAAAAAAAGGTTTTAAAAAAATCTAATAAAGTAAAATAATAATAGTAATTTCATTTTTTTAAAAAAAATTGTTTTTCAAGACTAAAAAAAATTTAAAACAAAACAAAACTCATTCTTTCCAAAAAAAAAAAAAGTCACTCTTCCAAAATAAAAAGTTTTTTTCCTTTAATCTAGTTTTATTGCATACATATTGAGATCTTTGTTGTTTTCCTTTGGTACCACTAACAATTTTGCAGGGGCTGAAAAAAAATTGATTATTTATCATTTGCTCTCCTGAGAGGATTGTCCAGAGGTACGTAATCGTCACATTCCGTTTCAGGGATCGCAAAAAGGGGGGGGGGTTCTAATTAAAAAAAATTATGTGTAATATTTGGTTCTCTTTTCCTTTCAAAAAAATCATTTCTTTTCGCAAAATAAATAAATATATATAATCATTTAAAATATATATATAAATAAATAAAAAGAATTTCGTTCTCTCTAAGCAAAAAGGAAATAAAATCTATATTCTTTCAAATATAAAAATCAAAAAAGAAGATTAGCAAAATGAAAATTTATCTGACAGAGTTGAACTACGATGACCTGAGCCTCGAAATGGGGAACGTAGGCAGCCTCCGGGTTCGGTCAAATACTTTGATTTACTTTTCAAAAAAAGAGGTGTTTTATATGTGTTTTCTTTTTGTTTTCCAAAACATGTAAAAACAGGAAATCTCCTCATCATTATACTCAATTGTCATTTCTAAATCCATCTTCCCTCTTAACATTTCATAAATGCATTACTAGTTGATTAGTGCATCATTCACTCTCGATTTCAAAAACAAATTTAAGCAAGTCCTACTTTGAGATGTCGAAGTCTACCACTTCAAAAAGAAAAAAAAAGATCGATAGGGAGCCAAGGAAGAATGGAAAGCCGGGAAATCCAAAAAAGCAAGGCGACTTAAGGATCATACGCAACAATTAAGGACTGGGGCTTTCAAACAACCCAGGGGTGTCTCTTTTGCTCATATTGATGCCTAGAACTCATCCTTGTAGAGTATGCTCACTAATTCATTTAGTATCCGTTATTTCAAAATTCCAACAAAGTCCTTAAATCGAGCTTTCCAAAGGTATTTATCAATATTCGAGTCAGGTAAATTCTTGCTTCTACTATTTTAGCTTGTCGAGTCTTATTCTTGGTCTTTGAGCACCACCTATCACCGAATTGTCTGCTAAAAAATGATAACGAATCAACTCATGTAAAAACATGATAAAAATACACGAATTGATAATGAGTTATTTTGAAATATGGACCCACAAACTATTAACAATGTTAGTTCGATAAAGCAAATACACTAGGGCTTCCAACCATACATCAAACCTCATCCAAATACCTAAACAAATACACCATATACCAAAGCCTAACCATCTCTAAGATCCAGCTTCGCAAAATCAGGGCTGTTTTACCTTATCTACCCACCAAAAATGACCATCCATTTTCCCAAAAGGAGAGAGGACATTCCTCCAACGGCTCTTGTTATGATGCTCCGAGAGGTCAACAACAAAAACAAAAGAGAAGAAGGAAGAAAAAAAAAAGAGCAATGTTGAAAATTCAAAAAAAAAAAAAAAAGAGGCCTATGCATAAAATAAAAAAAAGCCTATGCATATATGAAAAAAGAAATAAAAGAAGCCTCTCCTGAGCGATTTCCTCAAAATCTCTCTCTCTCGCAAAAAATACAAACAAAAAAAATAATCAATCACTCTTGGGCAACCCCATAACCCATAACCAAAGCCAAAAGCCGATCTTTCAATATCTACAACCATGTTCAGAAAGTAAATTCTCATCCAAACCCACAGCCTAGAAGGCCAGCCAATGATCGCTTCGGATTGCCTTTCCGAAAATAACCTGATCCACAGCCCAAAATGTCTTTGAGCCAGAGGCCAATCAAATCCTCAACCTTAAAGCTAATCCATCATCAAACACTTAAACACTATACCCTAACCTAGTTGTCACATATTACTCTGTTTCAATCAGTTATAACATGATCTGGATCCAAGACAGAACTTCATGCAAAAACAAATAAAATTATCAAAATATAAATATTAAGTAAGGTCCATAAAACTTGTGATACTCGGCGATAAACTCTAGATCGTGACTCTCTTTTTGTCCATTAGTGTCATTTCTTTTTCTTTGAGCATACTCATTTCAGTCTCCCACAAAAGTCTCTTTTAATCGAGTCTTTCTGGGGCTGTCCCCAATTAATCTCTTCAGGAACTTTCCCATCCCATTTTACAAAATTTGGTTCATCGAGTCATCACGGGGCTTCTCCCGCCAAACTATTTTAATATATAAATGCTCATTATCTCAAGAAACAGCTGTCTTTTCCATCTCCGCCTGAAGAAACGAAGAAGCTACAAAGATGTGATCCCTCAAGAATAAACGATTTATCTTCACATCCATTGAGAGATCAACTCCCTATGAGGTAAAGGCTCGCTAGGTTGAAAATCAGAAAGGGCGATCTAGGCAAAAGTTAGATCACAAAAAAAAAAGAAAAAAAAAAGAAAGAAAAAAAGTGGTCTCTCTGAGGCATTGATTAGTAGGACACTAATCCTTATTAAATTCTTTTCTTGAATGATGAACCAGTCAAAAGACTGAAAAACAACCCTAAACTTTATCCACCTCCATCTCAAATATCACCATCAACTCCTATACTTATAAACCTTCAAAGCCACCCGGAAGCCATATCTCAAGCTCTTATATTACATTTCCATCACCTTTCCTTATCTTGTCTTAACTTGTTTAAGAAACGGATAACACACATGCACATTCAAAAGTCCATTTTTCAAGAAAAAGAGAGTTTGATTCGTATATGTGCATCTTTTGTTTGCATCCTTTTACTGCATCTTATCAGGTCTTCTACCGCATCGGCCCTTGGAAAAATATAAATGTTCTGCCAGCATCTCGCCAATGATCAAAGATCCTTAGCAGCATCATCAAAAGCTACACAAGCCGATCATCGACAACATTCTTCCATAACACTGCATAATCATCGCTTCTCTTATGTTGGGATAAGCACATTTAAAAAAAAATTGCATCACTTCTCCTATGTTGGGGGAAACTCATTTTAAAAAATCACATTGCTTTTCTTATTCTGGGTTAAGCGCATTTATGAAAAGAAGCATCACTTTTCCTTTGCTAGGATAAGCCCATTAATGTTTTTTAAAAAAAGCAACAACATTTCTTTCCCTATTCTGGGGGAAAGACATTTAAGAGTTACATCACTTTCCTTATTCTGGGAGAAAGGCATTTAAGAATTGCATCGTTTTCCCTATTCTGGGGGAAGATATATTTTATAAGTTGCATAGTTTTCCCTATTCTAGGGGAAGCGCGTTTTAAAATTGCATCGTTTTCCCTATTATGGGGGAAACACGTTTTAAAAATTGCATCTTTTCCCTATTTTAGGGGAAGTGCGTTTAAAAAAAAATATCATTTCTTAATTTCCCTATTCTGGGGGAAGATATATTTTAGAATTGCATCACTTGCCCTATTCTGGGGGAAGCGCATTTTAAGAATGACATCGTTTTCCCTATTATGGGGAAGAGTATTTTAGAATTGCATCACTTTCCCTATTCTGGGGGATTGGCATTTAAGAATTGCATTGTTTTTCCTATTCTGGGGAAAGTAAATTTTAAAGGTTGCATCATTTTACTATGCTGGGTGAAACGCATCTGAATCCCACCTGTTTTGCCTATGCTGGGAGAAGCACATCAGAATCCCACCAGTTTTGTCTATGCTGCGCGAAGCGCATCATAATCCCACCTGTTTTGCCTATGCTTGGTGAAACGTATCAGAATCCCACATGTTTTGCCTATGCTGGGCGAAACGCATCTGAATCCAACTAGTTTTGCCTATGTTGGGCTTAAGCGCATCGAATCCCACTGCTTTGCTATCTTTAAACGATTCGAATCCACCTGTTTTGCCTTAAGCGCATCTAAATCCACTTGTTTTTCCCATGCTGGACAAAACACATCTCAATCCCAAACACATCCGAATCCCACCAAGTTTTGGCCTATGCTGGGCGAAACGCATCAGATTCCCACCTGTTTTGCCTATGCTAGGTGAAACGCATCCGAATCCCACCAGTTTTGCCTATACTGGGCGAAGCGCATCAGAATACTACATATTTTTCCTATGCTGGGCCAAACGCATCTGAATCCCACTAGTTTTGCCTATGCTGGGCGAAGCACATCCGAATCCAACCAGTTTTGTTTATGGTGGGCAACGTGCATCCGAATCCCACATAGTTTTACCTATGCTGGGTGAAACACATCAGAATCCCACCAATTTTTACCTATATTGGGCGAAACACATCGAAATCTCACCTATTTTGCCTATGTTGGGCAAAGCGCATTTGTGTCCCACCATCGACGATATCCCACCCAGTGCTTGTTGTTGTTGTCAGCTTGAGCCGAGCTACGTTTTGTCTGATTCCTGAAAAGGATATGTAGGCAGCCTACTCAATAGGCACGACCATCAGAGCATTTCATCTACATCATATTTGCTCTATTCCATCAGTCCATTTAATGTGTTTAGGGTATGAGATAAACTACGACATCCTAAACTGTTGCATTATAAACTGATGTATACTGCATTCCTCCCCATTATAATTTTCACGAAATTTGGGAGTCTATTTCTTATTAACGATGTTCGTTTACTTGGTAAGTTTCGGTTTACTCGTAAACTCCATCGTTGAGGGGCTTTGTAGACACTTCAATTTCATACCACAGTTATATAACATGCCATAAAATATCAAAACCTGTTAAAAGGACTAATGAATGTCAATTTACAGGGTTTAAAATGCAAAAGAAATGAAAGAATGCATAAACAGTGAATTGTAGGGGCCAAAGTGCAAAATCAGAAAAAAGGGAAAAGCCCAGTGCGTAGCCCCCATCCATCCTGGGCGCCGCGCCCACCAAGACTATGGGCAGCGCCCACAGACCCCCCCTGCACTGTAGCTTTTGGCTTTTGGTGCAACTCTCTCAGCGCACGGTACAAGGTGTTGGAGCACAATTGATCAAACTTAATCATGAAGAAAGCCAAGATTTTTGCCTATAAATAAAGGCATCCGACACTCAGAAAAAACACAGTTCACAGCTGAAATTATGAGAGCGAAAATTATGGCCCTTAGAGAGGGGCTTCAGTTTTGTCATTCTTTTATGCTTGATACTGTTGTGGCTGAGTCGGACTCATTAACAGCTGTTAATGTTTTAACTAAAGGGCATCAGGAACCTTGGAGGTATGTTTACCCGTTTCGTGATTGTCGGGGTCTCTTAGGAGATTCTACTTTACAGCATGTCTTTAGGGAGCAGAATATGATGGCAAATCGGTTAGCAGCTTTTGCACACGAGCATGGGAGTCAGTTGGTGTTCTCAGATAATTTATCTTTACCCGTTATTGTTAAGCAAGCCTTAGCCTTTGATGCTTATGGATTTTATAGTTTTAGGAAATAGTTGTTTTCCCTATATTTTCTTTTCAAAGGTTAGGCTCCTTGCTCCCTGTCTTCGGGTGGCTGGTTGTCCCCCTTTAGTTTGTATCTCTCTTTATTTATGCTATTCTGCAGGTGCCGCCCTGCTTTGAAAAAAAAAAACCAGTTCACACACCAATTTTTTACGGAGAGAACGCTGCGAAGTTACGCAATTGTTTTCCTTTCAACCTTAAAGTTCCACTAGGCTGCCAAAACCTCCCCTAAACACATAAACACTTCGGCCAAAGTGAACCCTAGTTACACAACTAGGTTTCTGTCCTATTTCATCGGTTCCAAAAACCTAAAAAGAGCAGTTGATCTGCCCGAGTTCAGACGTCAAATCCAATCAAAGCAAGCAGTTGCTCTGCCCGATATCAGACTCGACGATAACAATAATCAACCAGAAGCAAGCAGTTGTGCCGCCCGGATCCCGAGGCAAAAACAATCAAAGGGAGCAGTCATGCTACCCAAAATCCAACAACAACAACAAAAAAAGACTTTCTTTCTCGGAAGGACAGGGGAAGCAATGTAGACCGCCTAGTGGGCTTAAGCCTAAGCATTCCAGGTTCAGACACTCATGTTCCAAGAGGTAGGTTCTGTCCCCGTAGATATTATAATCTATAACTTAAATATAAATATATAATTAAGTTTTATTTCGGTTTATACTTTAATGTAATAATAGTTATATTTCATTTTCGTTTAAATTAGTTTCTTTTCTATCTTACTTTAAAGGTAATAATATTTATATTTTATTTATGTTTAGTTAGTTTCTTTTCTGTCTTTTCTTTGAATGTAATAATAGTTATATTTCCTTTTATTTTAATTAGATTATTTTCTGGCTTTACTTCAATGTAAAGTAATTATAATCTTTGTCAGTTTGATTGGTTTCTTTCTGCACATACTTTAAATATAGAAATAGTTATGTTTCTTATTATTTAATAAATTTGTTTCCTTCTTATGCATGTAATGTAAATAAAGTTTGTAAAATAAAGCAATCATATTGACAAACTCATTGTGAGACCGAAAGGGCGAGTTGGGTGCTTAATACCTTCCTAACTTGTAACTTAGCCCCCGAACCCATATAATCTGGTATGTTTGGTTTTTTCTCTGTTTACTCCTTAAAATAGAGATAGCGACTCTGTTATACATATTTTGGGTCCACAATTGAGGCCGAGCGTATTCCATGCGCTTGAAAGGTTTTGAAACCATTCGTTTCTCAGTAGCGGGGGAGAGGTCGAAAAACGGGGCACACACAAGCCATAAAGCCATAATAAGATTTATATTTGGCTTGGGGAAGAACTTTAAAAAACCGGGCTATAAGATCATAATAAGATCTATCCTAGGCTTGGCGAAGATCTTTAAGAAAATTAGGCCATAAGGCAATAATAAGATGGTTCCTCAGCTTTTGTAAGTTACTTCATATTTTTCTAATTGTGACATTCCCCGTGTACCAAGGATAAGGTCTTTGATCCCCACCTCGTGCACCGAGGATGGTAGTGATCGTTTACACTTTTGTTAACTGCGGCCTTCCTAGTGTACCGAGGATAAGGCCCTTGGTCAACACCTTCTGTACCGATGATGCTAGTGATTGTTTACGCTCTTGTTTATTGTGACCTTCCCCGTGAACCGAGGATAAGGCCCTTGATCCTCACCTCGTGTACCGAGGATGGTAATTAGCGTTTACGCTTTTGTTCATTGTGACCTTCCCCGTGTACCGAGGATAAGACCCTTGATCACTACCTCGTGTACCAAGGATGGTAGTGAGTGTTTACGCTCTTGATCATTGTGACCTTCCCCGTGTACCGAGGATAAGGTCCTTGACCCCCACCTCCCTATCGAGGATGGGGTAATCCCCATGGCTTTCGTACATTGCGACCTTCCTCGCGTTCTAAGGATGAGGCCGTTGACCACCACCTCACGTACCGAGGATGGGGTGGCTTCCATAGTGATTCATATCCAAGGTAAGAAGGACAATTTGCTCATAATTCTTTCTTGTAATGCTAGAGATTTTGCTTTGAATTCCAAAAGAGTTTATGTAGTCAACTTTTAAACCTTAGTGGGAACTTGCGTGCATAATTGACCCTTTGATATGATTCATCCTCAGTTATGTGAGGATTTTTGAGAAAATAATAAGTGTTCTTTGGTTAACGAGGATCTTCCAGAAAAGTGACCCATAAGGCCATAATAAGACTTGTCCTTGGCGTGGCGAGGACTTTCGAGAAAACTGAGCTATATGATGTTGCATGATATGAAGCTCAGTAGAAGTGTAATGTATCAATCCTCAACAATAATATAAAGCTCGTGCCGAGAATGTCAATAATGCCGAGTTGGAGCGAGATATGAAACTCACACTGAATGTAGGCACAAATGCTCATGAGGAAGCATGATGGGATGCTCGGGGAATGTAATATGCTCGGTAATAATATGAGCTCGTTCTCGATCCAAAAATGAAGCGCAAGTGGGAGCGTAATGAACTCGGTGCGAGTATTATATGAAGCTCAATAAGGAGCGTGATGCATCGGGAGGACAATATGAAGTTCAGCTACGAGTAAACTCGAGCGAGGAGCATAAGCGTAGGTAGACATGAGAATATTGTGATGCTCAGGTATTGGCACGAGCATGGCGTGCACGGGCACAAGAATAATAATATGAGGCTCAAGGTGCGATTAGGGCACTGGCGCGAGAAGGCACTGGTGTGAACATGGCGTTAGCATGGCACTGGCGCGAGCATGACACTGTATTCGAGTTCTGCCATATACACAAAGATGATGTAGGATCTCATCAGTAGAATGTCATCAGTGTTAGTAGTAGTAGTAGCAATAGTAACCCTCCACTTCTTGAGCGTAGGAGCACATCCTCAGATCGAGAAGTAATAAAGATCTATGTTTACTTCATGCCTCAGTAGCAGCCCCCCACTTAACGATTGTTATTAACTACGAGTAGTAAAATATGGGCGCATGACCTAAAATGTGACCTCGGCGAGGTGAGGTTGGCATGTGACCTTGTAAATTATCATGTAATTGTTTGTAGAGGAACACATCGTGTGTTATTGCTCATGGTTGTCGAGGCTATGCCTGTTTGTATTTTATACCTAAAAATTTCGGAAGCACCATTCCGAATCAAGCATATTCAACTTTGAACAAGAATGGTTTTATGAATTTGTCCTTGCGTAAATAAGTAAGTAGTCATGTTCGCATTTACTCCAAGTAGCAATGAATAAATGTAGCTATTGTATAAGCAAAAAAACATGTTTTGTCAGAAATATTTTAGTCTGACAATATTTGTCATATGTCAAGCATGGTGATCATACAAGATAAGATTATGTAAATATGTGTTATATGCGAGGAATATAAAACAAATCATGGCGGTGACACGTTGCGCTTTTAAAATATAGGGTGAACTCATAAAAGGTCAGTATTTGAGTGTGAAGCATGAGAGGGTGCACATGTTGTGCTAACATATGATAGGTTGACTAAACATGTTATTCCATGCCAATAACATTGAACAAGAAGTTTGCGAGCTCAATGCGAGAAATTTTTATAACTGTTTGATATGAGTGTGCGAGTAGATATCTCGGCATAAACTAGCATCATTAAGTATATCATAATTCTCATAAACAGACGAACTCGCACCACATTAATTGTCTATCATATATCGATGAAACTTAAATAATATAATATGTAGGTTGATGAGACTAACGAGCTTGTGTACGTTTAATCAAAATAATGTTGTCAAATTTATAAGAAAATATTTTTACTTAATACTTGGAGTGCTAAAGCATGCTATCACATAATAGTTATATACAATAAATCATACTCATCAAAATAATATATATTTCATCTAATCGATTAAGTTATTTTATTACTCGACATATAATTTTAAATTATTAATTAATAATTAATATCCGGCTCTCACCATATATAGACTTTAATAAAGTCCTCCGAACACTTCTTTAAACTGCAGAGACATCGAAGTGAAGGGCTGAAAGTAAAATTCTGATATGTGATAGTGGATGCTGACATCATGATGACGTCAGCTGGTTGGTTTTCAAATTTTTAGTCGCACGGACAGGACAGCCCATCATCATTCTTGATTGGGAGTTGAAAATGTATTACTCCCTCCGTTCCTAAATAATCATCCTGGTTGATCCAGTGCACAATTTAAGAAAAAACAATTGACTTGATTATTTATATTGGTTTAATGTGTAGTTTCCTTTAAAGCTCATGTGTATGTGGCTCATAATTAAAATAGAGTGAAAAAGTAAGGGTAAAGTGGTAAAAATGATGTTCTAAAAAGGTAAGTTTTAAAATAGACAATTATTTTGGAACGGACAAAAAAGGAAAGAAGGAGGATAATTTAGGGACGGAGGGAGTATGTTTATTCCAGTTTCCCTTGTTTTAATCAAAATTGGCTTTTTGACTTAGAAAAAATAAGTTGTCCAGACATATTTATACAATTTTGGTGATATTAACACATTATTTGTTGTATAAAACACATTAAATGTATGAAGCGGTGTAGATATAGTGTAGCATGCATCGTCATGGTGGGCACTTTATTGTAATTATAGCAAGGTTTTGAGCATAAATTAATTACAGTTATTCTAATTCATTCCAAATATAATAATTAATAATTATCAATGAAATATCGATAATGACCCCAAAATAACAATTTAGTCACGTGTATAGTTTTATTGTAGTCATAGGTGCACACATGTGATAAATAATCATAATGTTGTGGGATCTAGGGAAGTCATATAACACTTTATGTAATTAAACAACAAAAGAAACAATAAATTCATACAAGATGAATAACTATACCGTTGTATATTATGGATCATTGTAATTATAAGACATGCGTTGTGTATTATGGATCATTGTAATTATAAAACATGCATCGTGATTATCTAATCTAATCTAATCTAATCCAACTACCTATAAAAATCTAGGTTGTCTCTTACAACTTAATGTATGGACAAACCTACCCCTTAACTTAATAAATCATTCACAATTAATTAATGTCAAAAGAGTAAATTTGTCATAGACTAATTAATTCCATGAATAATTAAATAATAGTTTGATCCTTTGACTTATACCTATTTTAAAGGTAGGTCTTACATTTTTTAATTATATATATTTCATGTTGTATTTTGATTTTCTTATCAATTTCCGCCACCTATCATGATCGTTACAAATGTCGCCTAATATTTTCTGAAATGAAAAAAATACCCTTACTCAGTTGAGACTTTAAAACTTTATTCGAACTAAAAAATAATATGATTTTACTTTCCTAAATATGTTCAGGAAAGACATTATAAAATTTATATGAAAAGTTGTATCTATAATAATAGAATTGTTGGTTAGTATCAAGATATTAAACAAATTTGTAGCATGTTTAATTATTACCCATGAATAAAATAAGATAAATAAGTTAAGAAAATGTGTCATAATGTCAAGAAGATAAAAAAAATGAAGAACCAATTGATGAATTTGTGCATTTTGTTATTGACAAAACACATAAATTTATCATGCCAAACAATAATTATTGGAAAAAAATAGTCATAAATATAATAAATCACTTGCCATGAATTAATGCCAAAAGAGTAAATTTGTCATAGGCTAATTCATTGCATTAATAATTAAATAATAATTTGATCCCTTGACTTGTACCTATTTTAAAGTTAGGTCCTATATTTTTTAATTCTATTAATTTCGTCATATATTTTGATTTTCTTATCAGTTTCTCCCTCATACCATTATCATAACAAAAGTCGCCAATTATTTTCTAAAATGACAAAAAAACCCTTACTCAGTCAAGACACTAAAACTTTATTCGAAACAAAAAAATAATATAGTTTTTCTTTCTTAAATATGTTTGGGATAGATATTATTAGATTTACATGAAAAATTGTATTTATAATAATAGAATTGTAGGTGAGTATCGAGATTTAAGCAAATTTGTAGCATGTTTTGTTATTATCCATGAATAAAATAAGTGAAATGGGAAAAAATGTGTTATAATGTCAAGAAGATGAAAAAATGAAGAACTATTTGACGAATCTATGCGTTTTGTTAAGGACAATACAAATAAATTTACCATGCCAAACAATAATGATTGAAAAAAAATAGCCATAAATATAATAAATCACTCACTATTAATTAAGACCAAAAGAGTAAATTTCTCATAGGCTAATTAATTTCATGAATAATTAAATAATAATTTGATACATTGACTTGTACATATTTTAAAGTTAGGCCATACATTTTTTAATTATATTCATTTCGTCTTGTATTTTTATTTTTTTATTAGTTTCCCCCTCCTACCATTATCGTTACAAATGTCACCCAATATTTTTTTAAATGACAAAAATACCTTACTCAGTCTAGACACTAAAACTTTATTCGAAACTAAAAAATATTATAGTTTTACTTTCTTAAATATGTTCGGGAAAGATATTATTATATTTATATGAAAATTTGTATCTCTAAGAATAGAATTGTTGGTAAGTATTGAGATATTAAGCAAATTTATAACTTGTTTAATTATTACCCATGAGTAAAATAAGAGAAACGAGTTAAGAAAATTTGTCATAATGTCAAGAAGATGAAAAAAAATGAAGAACCATTTGATGAATCTATACGTTTTGTTAGGAAAAAAAACTAAAATCTACACTTTACTTCTTTGAGTTTTCAGACTACTGCAAGCAGCCTTAAAAACTATCATACTGGTCACAAACTTATAGATATTACAAATAAAACCAATTGTAGTAACCACAAATAACTGAGTTCAAATATTTTACTCTTCTCCATAACTGCATTCCAAACCTCCAACCTCTTTTGCTCTTAACTTGTTTCCTCCTCTTCATAGGATTCGATGTAGTTATATATTAGAATCTCTCTATTACCCTATGTTGGCTATCGTCTTTCTTTTCTTTTACCGCAACTCTCATTTTATTGGAAGATACTGCCACCAACCAACATCCTTTCAAGTAGTGTATCCTAAAATTAATTAGATTATCTCATTGCTTAGTAATTTGACACCGAAAGTAGATAGAAACTAAGAAATGAGAGACGTTCTAAGAAAAAAAGTCTGACTA
This sequence comes from Codonopsis lanceolata, assembly GCA_013146195.2. Lineage (NCBI taxonomy): Eukaryota > Viridiplantae > Streptophyta > Magnoliopsida > Asterales > Campanulaceae > Codonopsis > Codonopsis lanceolata. The sequence goes on from CM028379.1 coordinate 139,654, forward strand.
ATCAGAAGCTAAAAAGATTATATGTCTCCATTTGAACAAGACGATGTGAATGCATTTCTTGGTGGTGCTGATTGTAATATTGACGATTGTAGGGATGGTGGTGTTAGGGGCGGTGGTAGCGGCAATTGTAGGGATGATAGTGGTGTTTTAGATGAAATACAACATTGCAAGATTTCCAAATCATTTTATTTTCAAATATCCACATGAGTTTTGGTTTCAATTTGAATATTTGAAAATTCAAAAAATTGAATTTGAGTTTGTAAAAAGAGAAATTCAAAGTTGTGTGGTTATGTGTTTATAAAAGATGAATTTTTCAAATTAGTTATTTTGAAGGAATGAGTAAATAATTAAAAAAGGAATCAAATCAAATAAAAAATTAACTCTTTGGGGAAAAATGGTTAATTTTGCCACTGTACTTTGATTAATTGTTACATTTTGTCACTGTACTATGTTTCGAACGAAATTGTCATTATACTTTTAAAGATATATGCAATTTCATCACTATCCCTAACTGTCATAGAATTTTAACGGTGACTTAACGGAAGTTAAAGATATTTTATTTTTCCGTTTTAGCAAAGTAAGGTGAACGCGCTTTTTTTGTGGTGGTGACTGGTGATGACGATGGCGGCGATTTGCAAGGATGCTGGTGGTGATGGTTAGGAGTGGTGTTTGAGGTGATTGTAAGCATGACAATTGTGGTTTATGTGAAATATGACATTGTTAGATTTCAAAATCATCAATTTTTCAAATCTTCATATGGATTTGAGTTTCAATCTTCAAATTTGAAAATTCAAAAAAATTAATTTGGATTTGTAAATAGTGAAATTTAAGGTTGTGGTGATTGTGGGTGTATAAATGACGAGTTTTGCATATAGGTTAATTTGAACGAAAGAGTAAAGAATTAGACAAAAAATAAAATCAAATCAAAAATTGATTTTTGGGTTAATGGTGTTTTTTTGAAGTGATAATGGTGGTGGGTCTATGAATGATGAAGTTGATGGAAGAAAACTAATGATAACAAAATAAATTAAAATAATTTTAAATTTCATTTTTGAGAGTAATGCAATTTTTTAAAAAATTAATTTAAATATTAGACAAATTATAATAACTACGTTGCTAGCCTTACAACTAATTTTATAACTTTCCATACAACTAAGCCTTAAAAAAGAACAAAAATGTATTTCTCCAAAACAACTTTGCAGTTCTTCAAAACTTAGTTGTTAGGAAAGTAATATAATTAGTTGTAAGGATAACATTTTTCTTATAATTATGCCAAATTACAATTCCTCTCAAAAGTATCCACCAAATCACATTGTGCACCCCAACCCTAAGGTTTGTCCCATAATAGTATCTGGCGTTATTTTTTTTCCCTATTTTTCACCCTAACCACAGTCGTTAGAAAAGTCACGTTAATTTGACATTTCTTTGTGGGTGTTAACTCGAGGGAAATATTAGGAATTTGATATAAACTTTGTGGGTGCTAAATGTATTTAATAAAAATTAAGAAATAAAATATAATTTTCTAAAAAATTATATAATGTGTGTAAAGTTAAAATGTTAAAAAAAATTGAATGGGGGTCCACCATTCCTTTTTTTCTTGCTGAAAGAAAATCTAGAGAAAAGACTCATATGTTTTCCAGTTTTCAATCGTCCCCAAAACAAAAATTAACCTAGAACCCGATCTGGATTTTGTCCACTCCCTCAAAATTTCTCTCTTAAATTTCTCTCTCTTAAGTCAAAAGATAGATACGTATTTGATTTCATTATCAAATTTTTTTTATCTTGATAATGAAAACAAAGTACGCAAACAAAAGATATGAAAAACTTTTACCCATAGATACCCGTCTCATCTCCTATTTCTTGTATAAAATTGGATCCACTCACCTTCTCTGATGAAACTCAACCACCACTGAAATCAATCAATCTCTCATCCCCCGTTTCATCCTCTTACATGAATTAACTTTACTTTACTTTTTCTCTCATAATTCTTTAAATAATTCAACCCGACCACCATGACAGCTGCTCTGAGGTCGAAATCATCTAGGACTATAGCTTCTTCAACATCCTCTAAATTTCGATACTTTGTTTTAAGTCATATGCAAGTCGGTTGTATGTCAAATTTTCTCCAGCAAAATTGAAGAGTATTTCAATAAAATCCCTTACCATTTCTCTTAATTCATGCCCGTCTCTCTTTCTGATGAATTCGACGATATGGGTTATTCGTTTTCTTTTAATCCCATGTTTTTATAAAGGTTTTTAGTAAGTATACACTATAACCTCATATTGTTACTTCAGGAACGACTTTTGCAGGTGATAGAATGAGGGAGATCGAAGATGAAAATTTGGCTAAAATCGAAAAAGGTATGCGTCAGAGCTGTGATAGGAGTGACTGGAGTGGGAAGGGTTTAGGCTGGAGATGGCGGCTTCTATATATGGTGGGGCTAGAGAGGGTGGCTATTACGTTGGAGCCGAAGATAGGATTGCACCAGTAGATGAGAGGATGTGAGATTGAGGTTTTTCCTTTTAATACATTTACTCTTTAACCAGATAAGGGAAATGCCATTTTTGCCCTGCACGTGGAAGATCACGTGCTATTTAAAGTGAATTTTCTAACGTCCGTCAAGGATAGGGTGGAAATTAAAATAGAAAAAAAAAGTAGCATTACATACCATTATGGGACAAACCTTAAGTTATGGTGCACTATGCGATTTGGTGGATACTTTGCAGGCGGAATTGTAAATTGGCCATATAATTATTTTTGGATTATTGAAACAATTGTTTATTACTTTTATTTAAAAACATATTTTAAATACTAAATGGGTAACTAAATAATTAAGTTATAACCAAATCTCATTTTGAACCCCAAGAAAAATTATCAAAATAATCTTCATGTGACATGGACATACCATTTTTCGTTACTATTTTCAACACTCATAGACGGAAGGGGATAAAGTGTGACAAATAAAAAAATAAGGTATGGAAGTGAGACACTTCGTAGGTTGGGATGCAATGTGAGATTTATTGTGTGATTTTGAGAGCTAATCCTATTTTGGCCCTATCGAAAGTAGTCCAAAATACAAATTTCTCCCTAAGTATCCACCAATCCACTTTGGCCCTCAACGTAATTTTGTAGCATTTTCATATTTCATGTCAAATTTGGTGATGGTGATGTCATGTCTGGCAATCGTAGTGATAGACACGGTGGCGAATAATGTTTAAGATATATAATTTGATCTAATCAAACCATAAACAATATCAATAGTGCCGATGAGAAATTTATTAGAGTTGAAGCTAGGGACGATGAAGACGAATTGAACCATGACGTGCCTCATCTTTGTCGTATACATTTGTGAATGGTTCAAATATGAGTTTTGAAATTCGTAGTGTATGCTTGTGTATTGTGTTGTACCAGAGAGAAAGGGAGAAATGTCTGGGGGTTGTGACAACTTTAATTTTTTTATGAGTTCTTATTCGTGACGGCCTTGATACCTGATTGTGATTATCTGATTTTTAGTTATATCTCTTTTATATCTGATATGATTCCGCTCTATTTTTATTTATTTTTTAATATAAAATTTTAAATAAAAGATTCATACACTCTTGAGTTTTATCTCAATTAAAATTTATACAAGAGCTCATTGATGGAGAAGAAGCGGAGAAAGAGTTGTTGGAGAAGAAGAAAAAAGTAATTTCTCTTTGGGTAATAAAAACAGAGAAAACATTGCCAAAAAAATGACCAAAATGTCCAAAACGTGAAATCTCATGTGCACCTTAATGTCAGATTGACAACCTTCATCGTGGCTAGGGGGTAAACTAGAAAAAAAGTTATAAAATGATATGAAAATGACACAAAACTTAGGTTGGGTGTGGCAAAGTGGGACTTCATAGACACTTTGATGGAATTTTGTATTTTTTAGTGTAACTATATATACTTTGGGGTTAAGAGTTTGATTCTCCAACACATTTTTTTTTAAAGAGTCATAAATTCCAGAAACAACATAAGCAAAGTCTCCAACAACAATGTCCTTATCTAAGATAGTAAGTTTGAATTGTTTTCAATTTACACACTGATAAAAATGTATGAATTCATGTTTAGTATTAAAAAAAGAGATTTAAAAATAACCAACAAAAAAGATAAATGTGTAGGATAAGTTGTTAAACAATGACTAAAAACATACATTATAAATGACCGAAAAACAAAGTATCAGAAATATTAAACACACAACAACTTAATTTATAAGTCTCAAAAACTGTAAAGATTAAAACACCCAAAAATCTAATAATTAAAAGTCAATAAAAAATGAAAGAACTAATAAATCACTTTTAAAAAATCATTAACACCAGATACAACGCACGTAAACCTTACTATAGTTTAATAAAAACATGTATTGTGAATATTTAATTAAGACATAACAATCACGTCTAGCAATGTCTAGCCACTTGTTGTTGCTCAAATTAGTATGCATCATATTTGTGAGTAATATCAACATATATGGACGACATTTAAGGAAGGAAAATACATGATAGTTGATATTATGGGAGACATCTCTGTAAGTGGATGTTGACTAGGGGTGGTAATTGGGTGTTATCGATTAATTTAGATAAAATCATTATTTACCAAGTATGGTTAATAAGTAGTTTTAGATATTATTCAATAGCACCCATTAAACTTAACATGTGTTATTAGATATTATTCAATCCTATCAATTAATATATGGTTATTATCCGGATAACACCCAATAAGCAATATTATATGTTTTTTTAAAAAAAAAAACACAAACACTCACACAACGTACACATAAAAACACACACAAACACACAATACACTCACAAACACATATCTTACACACAGAAACACGCACAGTACACACACAAACACATACCTTACACACAAACACACATAGTATACACATAAACACACAGTAGCCCCCAAACTTTAAGAATTACTAATACGAAATGGTAATAACATCAAACTGACTACTGTAGAGCAATAATTAATTGAAAACGTGTAAAGAGTTGCATCCCTAAAGTTCCAACATTGAATAATACTAAAGATTCAAACATCAGTCGTTATGAAACCATCCTCTCTGAGCATCACCATTATTCCATTTAACCCAGTTCTTACCCATTTTCTTATTAAGAAAACACAACATACAATGGGAAGATTCTACTTATCCATGCCATATAGGATAGAGAAAAAAATTTCTTTCAATTTAGGAAGATCACAATTGCCAAGAATTGGGGCCGGGCTGTTTGTATGGGGGGCGGTTGTGTGTGTGTTGGGGGGGGGCTGCTTTTTTTATAAGTTATGTATGTATAATTTTACAAGTTATTATGTTTAATTTTATACATCATTTATTAATTAAATTATAAATTATAAATTTCATAATTTATAACTTAATAATTATTTTTAAATTAATTTATATTTTAATTTATAAATTAATTTATTTCTACAAAATATTTAAATAGGAAATATATTAAATAACGTGAAATAAATTTATTTATTGAGAAGTATAAAAATAAGAATGAAGTGTAAAGTTAATGAGGTGACAGTGAGACCCAGCTAAGAATATGTTAAAAGATTATACAATGAGAAAATATATTTTTAAGTGAGTAAGAAAAGAAAAATGTGTAGGTGGCAGTGAGACCCAGCTAATAAGTGTTAGGAAGAATTTTCACAATGGGGATGCTCTCATGTCTAGCAGCAAATACTGATCTCTTGAGTTCAGTGGATCGCTCATCTTGCTGTACTTGGAAAAAATTTCAAATTGAAACCCCAAAATATATAAAACCAAGGTTCTAAAAATCGTTAGACGGCCGTTAGGCGGCACACGAACGCCTATCGCATAGGAGACTAGTCGGGACGTAATCGGGGCCTAGGCGAGGCCTAGAATTATGACATAATTACCATTTCTTTTATAATTTATATCAAAGATAAAACAAATTGACTATAAATTTAATTTTTTTTATGTTTGTCATTGTTAGTAATTGGGCTTGTGGCCCGATTAGTTACTTTCGCCCACATGGAATATATTTATATTATTAAAGGATAATTAGTTTCGTAACGGGATTGACTTTACTTATCCTACAAGAAATATGTTTCTTGTACAATAATATAAATAGGGAAACTAAGGGGATAAAACCCTACACAGTTTTACACGCCTAAGGAGGACGTCTTCTCCTTTGGCCGCCCCTGTCTCTCTCTCCTAAATTCTATCTCACCAAATACTCTCTCTAGCCTAACCATCAAGAGGCTTGGATTTTCGGTGTGAACCAGTATTGGTATTCGTGTTACGTGATATCAATCCGACGAGAGAGAATTACATGATCGTTGATCGTGACATACGAAGATCGTAGCTCAAGCAGAAAGTCTTCCGCTTCGCTCAAGGTTCAAGTTCGCACGAGGTAACTCATGATTACTTGTAGGTAACGAACTTGTGTGATATATGTATAGATATATCCTTCATTGGTATTAGAGCCTATATACTTGATTTCTCGTATCGTTATGCCATGAATTGCATACTTTTGTTTTTGGGTTTGTTTAAAAGTTTTACCCGATAACGAACCAAATGAGTTTTATTATTTTATGAGTAAAACTTTTTTATTTTCGAAAAAAAATTATATGTCTGAGTTCCCTATGACGAGGCGAACAACATACTAAATTCTCGTTGAAATCCGTTGGGTATTATTCAAAATATCGCAAACCAAACATTTGTTGAAAATTGATTTTTCCGTAACTTTGCATGCTGTTTTGACCTGTTTTGATTCTGTAAAACCATGGTTTTATGGTCTGTACTTGTATTACTCCGCGAGGGCTTTCCAACGACATATTATATGTTTAATTTGGACTTAAAATGAACGTTTTACGACCTCATGAAATTGGCTCGCGGATCATGTTCGCGAATCGATTTTTAGGGTTGAAAAATTGACGTCCTACGACCCCAACTCTCGGCCTCAATGTACGTGCCTTTTGTGGCACTCCTTTCGATATAAAAAGCACATGACTGAAAAGTACTCGGAGAGACGAATCCAACGCCACCGTCCGTGACTTCATCGGAGCAGCAGAAGGCGACGCGTGCAGCCCACTCTCCGGCTGGGCGCGTGAGAAGGAGCGTAGAAGACCAGTTAACTGTTGACTGGTCAACGGTCAACTTTTGACTGGTCAATGGTCAATAGTTGACTGATGACATGTCTGCCACGTCATCAAGTGAGATCCACTTCAGTGACACAGTTTTGATGACGTCATCATGACGTTAGCAGCCCTAGCATACAGTCAGTGTCCAGTCAGCCTGTCCCAGGAAGCCCACATGCGCAAGTGGCGCATGCGCTGCTTCTGTGACTCTTTTTGGGAAACGGTCGACGCATCTGGACAAATTTTGGCCTTCTGAGTCCAATGGTGGCCTCTGTTTTGATCAATTCAGCCTAGAAATATTTGTTTTTGATTTTTCAGTGTATAAAAATATGTTTTTTGATTTTTAAAAATTCAAAAATGATATCCAAGGGCTGTTTTGTCATTCTGTGACTGTTTAGAGCTATTTGGGACTGTTCTGAATTTTTTTAAAATTCTTTGTGAATTTTAAACTATTTTAAGTCATTTTTAGCATAATTAATTATCGTTTTGGGCTTTAAAATTGCGATTGAGATTATACGAGACCCAATAATTTTATTTTCAGTAGTGAAAATATTTATTTACATTGTATGTGCTTGATGGATTTGTTCTATCTTATTTCTTTTGTTTAAATAATTAATTTATGAATATTTTCACATTATGCATATTTTGGTTGTGATTACGAGCCTCACAGATTTTCCCTCCTTACGTGTATGATGTAATTATGTTCAGTAATTGATTTTTTGGAACAAAAGTGAATCAAAAAATATATATGCTCATGTCTTATTTTTGCAATAAATTGTAGTGAAATGACTTCTAAGAATGTAATCGCTGACCTTAACAAGGGTGAGAAATTGGATGACACAAACTATAGTGTTTGGCAAAAGAAAATCATGTATTTGCTAAACGAGTAAGAGGTTCTAGACAACCTAGATACTGTGATGGTAGAACCAGAGATGGGTAATTTGACCATCACCCAGCATCGCCAAAAAATGCAGGAATTCCTTAAATGGAAAAAGAAAGATCGATGCGCATGCTTTACTATGCTGAGTAGTATGCATAATGATCTGATTGGCGAGTTTGAGGATTGCCTGACTGCAAAACAAATGTGGGATGACATTAAGGACATTTATGGGAATACTTCTGCTACAAAGTTGAGGACTTTGACTTACAAGTTTGACAGCTATAAGATTGACCATAAATGTAACATTCTTGAACAACTACGCGAGATGTCTGAAATGATTCGTAATCTTAAGGTTGCTGGTGATCTATCTTATTTGATGAACAGCAAGTTCAAGCGGTTATTCGTTCACTGCCTGACTGTTGGAGTAGTTTGAGGCGTATCTTGACTCATACAGACTCCATTCAGACTTTTGCAGATGTATCTCGCCATGTTGAGCTTGAGGCTGAGTGTCATGAAGCGAATCGCGCGATAAGTGCTGCGATTCGTGATATTTCTCTTGTTCCCCTTAAGGGTCCGCGGAAGCCACACGTGCAACGCAAGAAACAAGCTAAAGGCAAGAAGACTCAGAATTTGGGCCCCAAAAGTGACAAGATTGCTAAACGCCATAGACGCAAAAAGAATATTGCAAAGCAGAAGTGCTACAACTGTGGTGCCTTAGGTTATTTTGCTTGGACTTGTCCTGAGCCCAAGAAGGTATCCCTTAATCCTATGTCCATGCAAAGTTGTGTTTGCTCTCATGTTTTATTAGTTGACTCTCTCCCTGTGTGGATTGTAGACTCAGGCTCAACCACAAACATGTGACGAGGGAGCGAGAAGGATTTGTAGATTATCGAAAAGTTCCTGCGGGTACAAGAAGATTTTTCATGGGAAACAGTTCGTCTGTTGAAGTCAAAGGAGTTGGCTCATACCAACTTCAATTGTGGAGTGGACACACATTGACTCTTCATGAAGTTCTTTATACACCTGGAATTCGACATAATCTATTATCAGTAGTACAATTGCTAGGACATGGATATTCTTTTAATTTTAGTGATGATCACTTGGATATTTGTTTTGGTGATGAGATTTTTGGACATGGTTTTTTGTCAGATAATTTCTTTAAATTAGATTTGTTGGATTCCTTTAATTCTTCTGTTAATTCTTCTTGTTGTATGGTTTATGATGATTCTAATTTCGAGTTATGGCATGCTAGACTTGGACATATAGGAAAAGATAGGATGACTAGATTGACTAGAGAAGGTCTATTGGGGTCTCTTAGCAAAGTCAACCTATCCTTGTGTGAATCTTGTTCTGCAGGAAAAGCCTGTCGAAAGCCTTTTGGTAAGGCAAAAAGAGCCACACATCCATTAGAGTTAGTACATTCAGACATTTGCGAACCAATGAATGTTAAGGCACGCCATGGAGCTTCCTATTTTCTCACTTTTATCGATGACTACACACGCAATGGTTATGTTTACCTTATTTTTCACTGCGATGAAGCTTTTAAGTGTTTTGAGTGCTTTCTCACAAATGTTAAGAATCAAAAGGATTAAAGCTTTAAAAACTTTTAGAATTGACCGGGCCTGTGAATATTTATCTGATCAATTTTAAGAATTGTGTGAGAAAAAGGGAATACGCCTACAGTTGACAATTCCTAGAACTCCGCAACAATATGGTGTTGCAGAATGAAGGAATCGAACATTGTTGGAAATGGTTAGGTCGATGATGGCACAGGCCAACCTCCCAATTTCGTTTTGGGGGGATGCGCTAATGATTGCCGCCTACATACTTAACCGAGAGCCTTCTAAGTCAGTCCCCACAGCCCTTTATGAACTTTGGAAAGGTAAGAAGCCTAAATTGGGGCATCTTCATCCTTGGGGTTGTGCAGGTTATGTCCATAGTACCTCCAATAAGCTTGGAAAACTAGGTCCTAGAGGAAACAAGTGTGTTTTCATAAGGTATTCAGATACCTTAAAGGGTTATGTTATGTATTATGGAAAACCTAACATAGGAATGACTGAAACAGAGTCGTGCAATGTTGATTTCATTGAGAATGATTTCCCACAGATAGGTGAAGTTAGGAAAGACTTTGAACTTTTTGAGATGGAAGAAGAACATATGACATCTTTTGGCGAAGGTGGGGAATTGCCTCAACCTAATCCTACGGTACAACAAAAGGTTGAGCCTATAGAAGTCGCCAATGAGAGTCAAGGTGATCTTCATCCGAGTGGGAGTACGGATTCTAGTGGGAGTCTGATACTAGAGTGAAGAAGTAAACATGGAAATATACCTCGTCGTCGATTCGCGCTCGAAGAGGAATCTTTCCTAACTACTTCTTACAATTCTAGTGAGCCTACATCGTTCAAAGAAGCTCTTTCTTTACCTACAAACAATGAATGGACGACTGCAATGGAAAAGATGAAATTTCCTCTATGAAAAAGAATAAGGTTTGGGAGTTAGTTGATCTTCCGCAAGGTCGCAAGACTATTGGAAACAAATGGGTTTTCAAAGTCAAGCGAAAGGCAGATGGATTAATTAACAGATATAAGGCACGTCTTGTGGCAAAAGGCTTTACCTAAAGAGAGGGTTTAGACTATGAGGAGACATTCTCCCCTGTGGTGAGATTTTCCTCTGTTCGCCTAATCCTAGCGATAGTAGCGCACATAGATCTAGAACTTTATCAGATGGATGTTAAAATTGCTTTTCTCAATGGAGAACTAGATGAAGAGATCTATATGACTCAACCAAAGGGTTTTGAAGTCAATGGACAAGAGCACAAAGTGTGCCAACTCAAACGTTCCATCTATGGTCTCAAACAATCATCTAGATAGTGGTACATTCGCTTTCATCAAGCGATAACCTCAATTGCCTTTGTGATGATTGAGGAAGACCACTATGTGTATGTTAAACGATCCAAGAAAAAGATCTTGATTCTGTCATTATATGTTGATGACATCCTACTAGTTGGGAATGATATGGAGATGATAAATGCCACTAAAGAGTGGCTATCTGCGCTTTTCGGTATGACAGACTTGGGTGAAGCAAGTTATGTGCTCGGAATAAAAGTCATTAGGGATTGTTCGAAAAGATTTCTCGGTTTGTCTCAAGAGACTTACATTAAGAAAGTTATCGAACGATTTGGCATGACTAACTCAAAACACGTTGTCTCTCCAATGGAAAAGGGATACATCCTTAGTACAAACCAATGCCCTAAGAATGAAGAAGAGAAGAAGAGAATGTCTACGACTCCATATGTGAATGCAGTAGGAAGCCTGATGTATGCTATGGTGTGTACTCGGCCTACTTATGCTTTGTAGTTGGGACGTTGAGTTGATTCCAAAGTAATCATGGACCTCAACACTGGATGGCAGTGAAGAGGGTTCTGCGTTACTTGGTGGGAACCACAAATTTAACCCTATGTTACCAAGGTGGGGATTTGAGCTTGAAAGGTTTCACTGACGCGGATTGGGCTGGAGATGTAGATGGTTATAAATATACTTCAGGCTACGCTTTCCTCCTTAGGGGTGGAGCTATCTCTTGGAGTAGCAAGCGACAAACTAACACCGCCTTATCTATGATGGAGTCAGAGTACATAGCTTGCTCAGCTGTGGTTCAAGAAGCTATGTGGTTGAGGAGTTTTCTTCAACATCTTGATGTTACGACGCATGTGGATCTTCATGTAGTCATTGCTTGTGATAGCATGGCTGCTTTAGGTTACACTAAAGATCCCAAGTATCATGGGAAAACGATACACATGAACATCAAGTATCATTTCACTAGAGACATGATTGCAGAAAAGAAAATTGCTCTAGAATACATTCCTACTAGAAGCATGTTGGCTGACCCTATGACTAAGCCTCTAGCTAGAGAGATCTTTCAGGATCATATGTTGGGTCTAGGGCTTCGTAAGATTTGACATTTATTCTGAGAACACTTTTGTTGACATTTGATTATTATTTTTCATTATCGTTTGAATAAATTGCAGTTTCATTTTATTCTTTTTATATGTTAATTGGATGCTTTAATATGAAATTGTGTAGCATATATATTTTGATTAAAAATATGTCGTGGATATTGAATTGGCCCTCTCACACGGGTAATTCACCTTGTCGCTAGGTGGACGAGCAAGTTGAGATAGTAAAAGTCTTTGGCACCTACGAAGGGGGGTACGCAAATGACATTACATTTATCGCCTTGGCATACGGCTAAGATGAGACCTTTTATAAAGGTCGACTTCATATCCCAAGGAAAAGTCCGAATGTGAGATCTTAAAAGGAACACTAGAAGAGTGACTACTTTTAAGTACTCAGGTTAGACGCCAGAAGGGCGGCTAGACTAAGGTTCGTATGGCGTTTGAGCATGACATGCCTACTTCGTGTGGGAGTTCCGCCATAGCATACACATCATACTGTATGTGACTATAATGCGACTTAAGAAAGTGATTGAATGATCCCTGCTTCATCACTGTGTGAGTTCTAGTGATCAAATCCAGGTCACGATTATACCCTATGTGACTTAGAACTATATCATGAATATGGATGTTGATGATGCTACTTTGGCATGCCGACCAGCTGCTATGCACATCCTACGAGCATTCTTTGGGAAGCGATTAACTAAGAGTGATTGATATGAGTGTCTAAGGAAGATAGTATGATATGCATCTCTATTTTTGTGTTTCAATGTCATGACGATCATATTGAATATTGAGGTTTAAACACCGCTCTTGAGGAATTGAGGATGCTTAAATTGATGTATATATACGGTCTGGGGTATAGACGAGTTTTGTTTTCTAACGAAGACGTTCTATGTTGGTCAGATGGTGATTTGGTATAGCGTTCCACCCTTTATCTTTCTCGTCATGTCGCACGCTTCACTTCCAGTATGAAGAGGCAGTGTTTAATGGGTTTTGATGATACGATGTGGTTAAAGAAATGAGTCCATGTGTGCGAGTGGGAGATGTTAGTAATTGGGCTTGTGGCCCGATTAATTACTTCCGCTCACATGAAATATATTTATATTATTAAAGGATAATTAGTTTCCTAACGGGATTGATGTTACTTATCCTACAAGAAATAGGTTTCTTGTACAATAATATAAATAGGGCAACTAAGGGGATAAAACCCTACACAGTTTTACACGCCTAAGGAGGACGTCTTCTCCCTTGGCGGCCCGTCTCTTTCTCTCCTAAATTCTATCTCACCAAATACTCCCTCTAGCCTAACCATCAAGACGCTTGGATTTGCGGTGTGAACTAGTATTAATATTCCTGTTACATGATATCAATCCGATGGGACAGAATTGCAGGATCATTGATCGTGACATACGAAGATCGTAGCTCAAGCAGAAAGTCTTCCGTTTCGCTCAAGGTTCAAATTCGCATGAGGTAATTCATGATTACTTGTAGATAACGAACTTGTGTGATATATGTATAAATATATCCTTCAGTCATTTTATCAAACACTTGTCTATATTTGTAAAATGAACAAAAATATACAAACCTACCATTAATCATAATTCTCAACAACCCCAAAGCAATAAACCAGCCAAGTTTAGAACTAAAAACAAAAAAAATATTACTTCACTTACCTACTGTCCCTACAACCCACAGTCTAACATATCCTCCTTAATCACTTCTCATTCTAAATTATGAGTCTCGAGACAGCCCCCTTCTTTTTCATCCTTTTTTCTTCTTCTTTCTTCTATCTATCTGGCAGACCGGCAACCCTTTTTTCTTCCTTTCTTTTTTTTCTTCTCTCTTTCTCTCCGGTAGACCGACTCTCCTCATTTTTTCATCCTCCAATCTCTTTCCACATAGATCTAAACCTTTAATCTATCCCCTCTCTCATCTCACCGAATATCGACGAAATCAAACCCCTTTTCTTTCTACCTCCCTCTCTGTCTCACCATTACCACCCCCCCTTCCTTCTCCAGTTTGTCCCCCCTTCCTTTTCCGGTCACCGAATGCCACAAAATCAAAGCTACAAAAATTAATTAAGGTAGGCAAGGTTTGGCGTAGGCGTCGGATTGGTCGATTAGGCAGCGACTAAGAAAGTCGCGATGGTAGAGAGGGACCTAGCGCCTAGGCGGAGCTAGACGGGGAGTTTTAGAACATTGTATAAAACCATTACTTTAGTATTACATCCTCAAATTTTGATTAACAAGGAGAATTTTTCAAGTTATCGTAAATGTCCTTTTCCACCATATTTCACTAATATTTTTTATAGAAAACACACACACACACGAAGAGAAATAATCTGATAACAAGCCTAAATCTTGAAATTTGAGCAAAACACACACATACACACAACAATAATTTGATAACAAGCCTAACTCTTGAAATTTGAGCTAATGTAATTCAAATGTTGAACCAGATAAGCTCTACCTCCTAACTCTAAAGCGTTTAATTGGAAAAAAAATTAAAAAAAAAAAATCAATCATCGATCATGATTCATGACGGCACACACGCACAAGTTGCAATTTTTGTTCAAAAAAGGACAAAAAAAACTGGGAATTCTTCTTAAACATGAATTGATTATAGTTTAATATTACAAAGCTTAGGCAAATAGAAGAAGTTGGTCACCTTGCAGGCTAGGGAAACACATCAGTCTTTAATTATGAAACCATGGAGGGATCTGAGACAAAGGCACCATATTAAGCGGCAACCTGCATATTCAGAATAAAGTAAAACAAAAAACTATATATATATATATATATATATATATATATATATATATGAAACCATACCAAGAAACAAAAAATTGGGATGCCCTCTTACATGCATTGTAAGTAAGTGTCTTACTAAATGAAGGATATATCTAATCATATATCATACAAGTTCGCTATCAAAACAATAATCACGAATTACCTTGTGCGAACTTGAACCTTGTGCGAAGCGGAACAATTTCGCTTGAGCTACGATCTACGTATGTCATGATCTACAAACCTGCGAGTCTCTCTCGTCGGATTGATATCACAGGGCGCGGATATCAATACTGGTTCACACCGCAAATCCAAGCCTCTTGATGGTTAGGCTAGCGAGAGTAGTTTGGTGAGATAGAATTTAGGGAGAGAGAGGGGCGGCACTTAGAGGACGTGTTCCTCAAGATTGTTGTCTTAGGGTTTTATTCCTTTTGTTGCCTTATTTATATTATTACAAGAAACCTATTTCTTGTAGGTTAAGTCAATCCTAAACCCACTTGGATTAGGATACTAATTAACCAATAAATAATATAAATATATTTTCCATGTGGGCGGGACTAAATAATCGGACCACGAGCCCAATTACTAACACTAAATATCAGTTGAAACAAATATTTACTAGCAGAAAGTTTCAACAAAAACACTATTTAATTCTATTATTAACTATGACAAAAAGTAAATTGCAGAAATTATAAACAATCTTATAGACTATAGTATATATCATCAAGATTTGTTTCAAGATATCAGCCCTCGTACAGTTTCTAGCATAGATAGTTAGGCAGATAAGTAGTAAACCATACATAACCAAAAATTGTTAATCAGAAATGAGTATCACCAATGAACAAGTTAAAACAATCAGAAATAGAAAAAAGATATAAAATTAAACATGAGCCGGCCTATAATCTTAGATCACAATGTAAATTTTGGCTTACGACGTTTACATACTTTCTTGGTACCAATATATCTTGAATCTCCTCAAACATGGTCTCTATAAATAGGCAGGAAATTTGCAAGCAATACATTAACTACCACTGTATCCACCTCTTTTGTTAGCAGATTTTTGAGAAATTAGGAACTTAGCAAATTTAGCTTCGTTGGTCAAAATTCCCACAGAGATCAACGTTCAGCCATTTGTAGTTGGGAAGAAAATAGTTCCTGCCTACTGCTTCACAATTGACATCACTCCCGAAAAAGATAAGCCCTGGTACTTGGACATTTTGAATTTACTTTAGAAAGGAGTCTATCCAAACAATCTAGACAAAAGAGGGAAGGTCTCCCTACAAAGATGGGCATCGCAATTTGTGATCAACGGAGGTAGCCTATATAAAAGGCATTACCAAGATTTGAATCTGCTATGCATAGACCAGGCTAAAGCAGAACGAGTTATGGACCAACTACACGGTGGTAATTGTGGGCCACACATGAATGGGTACATGTTGTCAAAGAAAATAATCCGACAAAGTACTACTGGAGTACACTAGAAACTGATTGTATTCGATGGATGCGTCACTGCAACAAATGTCAGCACTTCGCCAATATGCAGCACTTTCCTCTGCATATACTGTACAACTCCAGAGCTCCCTGGCCCTTCTCAACATGAGGAATTGACATCATAGGTCAAATTCACCCAAAATGATCAAATAGCCACGAGAATGTCCTAGTAGTCGTTGACTATTTTATGAAATGGGTAGAAGCTGCCTCCTACAAAATATTGAATGCCAAAAAGGTGTCCGAGTTTATCAGGGCCAATATCATATATCGATACGGAGTGCCTTTTGAAATAATCTCCAATAATGGCATGCATTTCGATGGAAAAGTAAATCGATTGCTCCATGAATTCAAAATTCAGAGACATAAGTCCTCCCCGTATCGACCACAAGCCAACGGTGCAGTCGAAGCAGCCAACAAAACACTAGAAAACATCATCAGAAAAATGGCTGAAATAGGAAGGGACTGCCTGAAAAACTGCCGTTAGCACTCTGGGGCTATCGCACGTCAGTTCGCATACCTACTGGGGCTACGCCTTATTCTTTAGCCTATGGCATGGAGGCAATACTGCCAATTGAGATTGAGGTCCCATCATTGAGAGTTATGATGGATGCAGACCTAGCCGAAATTGACTGGGTCAAACATTGTTACGATGTATTAGCTCTATTAGATGAACGGTGACTACTAGCCTTAGAACACACTCAAGCATACTAGAAACGAATAGCTCGATCATTCGACAAAAAAGTCAAAGGTCGTAGTATCCAAGTAGGAGATCTGGTGCTTCGCGAAAAGCCCCCTAGTTATGTCGACAGTAGGGGAAAATAGAAGTCTCCTTGGACGGGACCTTACGTTGTCAAGCATATACAGTCAGGAGATGCAATGCTCCTCACTAATCAGGATGGGGAAGATCTCGTTCATCCTTTCAATATGGATAAGCTTAAACAGTATTATGCATAGGTCGAGGTGTCCTTTAGTGACCAAGCAACTATCTCTCTATTCAGCTCACTAGATTGAAACCCGAAAAGGCGGTCTAGACAAAAATTAGAGCATAAAGATAGAATATACATGGAAAATAAGGCCTTGCTGGATTGAAAACCCGAAAGGGCGGTTTAGGCAAAAGGTAGAGCGTAACAAAAAGAAAATCCAGGAGAAGAAGAGAGAGCAATCTCCAGCATATGATCTTCTAACAGACAAATCTACAGTTTTCACCATGTAATGGTCACCAGCAACAAAGAATCTTCCCTTAGGGGAAGAACTATGTCGACCTGATCGAGCCTCAAAAATGAGGAACGTAGGCCGCCTTCGGGTCCGGTCGAACAAATATCAAACATGCATGGCCATGTGAGGAAGACTTGCTATGTCAGAGAAAGGCGACGCATCTCAGGCTTGACTGGCTAAGAGAAAAACCACGACAGAGCTCAAAAATAATATAAATCAAAATGTCAAAATATAAAGTTCCATTGGGTGCAACCAAGGAATATGTGTCTAAGACATTTAGATAATTGTTTTTACTACATGTCCCTATATATTATTGCCTGCATCCCCAAAGCCCTAAAAGCCTTAGCTTTCCCAGTAGCTCCGAAATAGTCCCTCAACGTCTGCGACGTCCCAATCGACCAAATGCTTCTGCGAGGCGCTGAAGATGCCCCAACTTCACTTGGATGAGAATTGTCTGAAGTGTCCTCGTCCTCATCATCAGCTTCTTCGTTGTCTTGAATAGCAGGGTTACTTGGGCCCGCACCATCGCCACCTTGGGCATTGCTTCGTTTACCAACATGACTTGGGCCTGCTTCATCAGTCCGTCGGGTATTACTCCGCCGACCTGTATTACTTAATCTGGGTGGCGCATCACTGGGTCCTGCCTCATCAGGAGCACGTGCCATCTGGGCTCCAAGACCATGCTGCCGTCGGAATTCCTCTTGTAAAGCTTGGGGAACCACTAGACCAGAACTCTCCAGATCTTCACCGATCTCCATGATTCGGGCATCTATGCCACTGGTCACCCGCCTGGACAGGATCCTCCTCAGCACGTGCCTGATTATACGAGAATGCTCCTCAGCAGCCAAGAGTACCCATGACAGATATTCATAAGACAGAAGCATATTCTCAGAAAAAGTATTAGTTGAGGCCCACAGGGGGTAATCAATTTCCCACATATCCCGGATGAGAGGACCCACATTTCCCTCAATCTGCAGCATGTCCATCAGAGGACGGTTCTCATCTGGAATGACATGTTCCCTACGTAATTGACGGAGAATCCAGTGAGGCAGATAAAAAGTTGTTTGACGGAGACTAGCTAGGATAAATTGAGCATAAGCCCCGGTAAACAAGAAAAAGTTCCGGATCCGCCAGTGGCTTATGACCTACACTATGTCAAGAGAGCCAGTGTGAAGAAAATACTCTATCCAATGGCCCCCAGTTATCAGATTATTGCGATAATGGCTGCGAGACCCATAGCTCGCAGGCACGTACATCCCTCCTACAAGCTCAGGGGTCATAACCTGATTAAAATGCTCCTCCAGCCGCATATGAATCAGAATGGGGCTACTAGAAGGAAAGGTCTCTTCGTCGGTTGCATAAGCATCTAGGCTAAGTAAAGTCTTAGCCAAGATGATGGGTGTGGGTCCCAACTGGCACAATAATAAGCTAGAAGGGGGGATTGAATAGCTTATTATACACTTAAAAACTTTTAAGTAAGTTCTTTGAAAGATACTTACAATCTATTGAAAAGATTGAAGTAGCGGAAATCTTTCAATGAAGCTGGTTCAAGTCTGCCGATAAGGACTACCGGTAGACCTTAACAGGTTACTTAAGTTTTGCTGTTTAAGGATAAAGATAAACAAAGTAATAAGCAGTTCAATCAGTAGACAAACAGTAAAGGAATTAACACAAGTATTTTGGGATGGTTCACACTATAAAGAGTGCTACGTCCACCACCAAGACAGTCAACCTTTGATTTAAATAGTGCACTATGTTTTCCACTAGATTTATTACAAAGAATATTCCCAATAGATCGTGTACAAAATATTGACTTGTGTTTGGGGGTTAAGGAATTAAATATCTGTGTAAGCAGTATATTTAATTCATGCAGAAGAATAGCTTTTGAATGAAAACAACAAGAAGTACAAAAATAAATGTTGATGCACAACTTCTTGTTGTTGACGAGGACTTCTTGATCTATTTAGGATCTCTTGAATGCACTTGGTATTAAGACTTTAGAGTTGTTGTATATCTTTCAGAGCAATTCGTCCAGTGTTTCTTCAGTCTTTAATGGCAGCATTTATAGCAGGAGCATTCTGGAGATCCGTTGGAGAAGACGAAGACTTAACAGCTCTATTAGGTTGAATGCATTAAATGCATGGGGCTGTCAATCAAGAATTTCGTCTTCACAAATATCGAGTAGGGAATGGGTTCTGAGATCTTTTGTAGAGACTGAAAGTTGGGCAATCTGGATGTCAGATCTGTGAGAGTTGTTACAGGCAGTAGGTGTCAGGCTGCTTTCCTGCTTTTACTGTTCAGGTTGTGAAAAGTCTTCCTGCTTTTCGGAAAGCTGCTTTTGGCGGGTGTGAGATGTCAGGGAATGTCTCAATTTAAATTCAAACTTGATAAGAATAAACTTAAATTGATCCAATAAAGATTGCTTGATTGGACACGTCATGATTGACCATGTTTACACAAGGTCTGCCGTTGTAAGCTTGAGCAGGTCTTCCGGTGAAGTCTTGAAGAGGTCTTCCACTGAACCTGTGAAGTTCTATAAAAGCTATACTTGGAAAAGTTCTATGTACAGTTGCCACGCTAATCGATACGCAGCCTAATTAGCCACTTATGTATAAAACTAGTGTAATGTATGAGCATATATAAATCTAAATACAATAAGTATCAACAATCTCCTCCTATTTATATCTGGTCATCATTACTACAAATGAGAGCTATAACCGACTATGTGATAGATAATAACATGTCTAGGAGAATTATTCATTTTATAGCGGAAGACATGCCTCTATCAAACAATATAGCACCTCAAGTGTAAAGACTAATCTAAGTGCACAAAATGTAAAGAAGTCATAGAACAGTACACAGATCAGTTTAAATAAATTTGAACTGAGCGTTTAAATTCTAAGCAGATACTATAAGTGAAAGAACAAGAATTTTAAACAGTAGATAATTTTTAAAGGCAATTAATCTTCTGTATTATAAACGAGAATTTTAATTCTTACTGAGTTTTCAAAAGATAGGATAAATACAAAGGTTAAGGGAAGAATAGATACACATTTTACCAAGGTCGTTTCCCTTTTCCTTTGTCTGCTGCTTCTTTCTCCCTTCGCTGTCTCTCTAGCTCTTTAGTTCTTCGAATGTATTCGTCATCGGCATTAGTGGGAAGTCTGGTGGAACGAGAGTGGTAGTCAAGTTCTTCACGAAGATGACTGTTCTCTTCCATAAGCATTCGGTTGATAGACTTCATTTGCTTCTCCTCTATGATGGCCAGATTACGATCACGTCGAGCATTCATGATGTCATGAGCTGAGTCACGAGCTATGTTGTTGAGCTCGAGGACAGGTGGGCTGCTGTTGCCGAGATGCAGTGTGATAGCATGGAACAACTCGTAGAAGAGGGATGAGCAGAGCCGGACGCATTTGTCGCGTTGAGCTTCGACATTGATCTTGACGTCCGAAAACTCATGTCTCATCTGTCCAAAACGGGTCCATACATCTTCTTGGAATTGGCGAAGAAGAGCAGTAGTTCGGTCGTTGGCCTTGGACGCAGCAGTGGCGATTTCAGCGGTAGCGGTCGTAATGCTTGTTAGTTCTCCTAGCCTTTCATAGATAGCGTCCAGCCTTGACAAAATTTCAGCATTGGCCGGCTGAGAGGAAGAAGGTTCCTGGCCAATGTGAATGTGAGCGATACTGGCAGATGAGGTGGCTTCAGGAGACAAGGGCCGGAAGGGCTGTAGGAGAGGAGAGGTGACAGAGTCGGAAGAGGTGGAGTCTTGGGTTGGAATGGTGTAGGTAGAAGAGGAGATGTTTTGAGGTGGGGAGGGAGGAGGGGTTGGTGGAGAATCCAACTCAATGTCAGTGTCAGAATTTTCACTGACTATTGAGGATTCGGGTAAAGGGTCGGTGGAGAACCAGAAAGTGGGGGTAGGACAGAAGAGGCTTTTGGGTTTACAAAATTGAGGTTGGGGTTGTGGTTGATCTGGGGAGAATAGATCTACTACGGATGAAAGTTCAAACAGGAATTTGGCAGCAACAGAGTCTATTGGTTTGGTAGGAGGGAGTTGGGTTGGTTGTGATGGTGTTGAGGAAGTGGTTTGGTTTTGATGAGGTGAGGTAGGGGTAGATGGGTTAGGAGAGTAGTTGAAGGGTGAAGGAGGAGGAGTGTTGGGGTTCGCGTAGGCTCCTCCTGTCTTTGAGGCTCCTCCTGAGGGATAGACTCCTCCGGAGGGGGTGAAGTCCTCTGAGTAGATGACTCAGTAGGATTGGGTAGGTTTGGTGTGACGGTAGAGGTTTGGGCGCCGGTAGAGGGTTGGCTGGCGGTAGAGGACTTGGTGCCGGCAGACCACTTTTTCTTCCTTAGCAACTGAATAGGGGGCTCAGCTGCTTCATCGGTAGAGGCGGGAATGTCTATAGGTGGCTGGTGTTCAAAGGTTTTACGTAGTCGCCTACGTTTTGATTTAGGTGAGGGTGCAGGTGAAGATGAGGATGGTCGTTTGGGTTTAGGAGTTAAGGCTGGGTAGATGAGGGTGTTGGTTTGGCTGGGGCTGGTTGAACTTGGGTTGGTTGGGCTGAAGAAGGTGATGGAGACGTACTGGCGGCAGAGGAAGAGCACCCGGTAGTCTTGTCCTTTTGGCCTTCCTTCATATCCTTCCTTATCCATTTCGCCTGTTGCTCCTTAGTTGCTACTTCATCCGCCTGAGCCTTTTTGGCCTTGGCTTTCTGCTTGGACCGTAATAGCTGCTCTGCCTCATCAGCCAGATCTTTGGCTTGTTAATGGAAGGACTTAGTAACTTGGTCGTCAAATTTTACAGAAGCCTTCTTGAAAGTCTTGCTAGCCGCTTCATATGCTTCCATGTTGAAGCGTGTAACTATGATCGGCACTGGCTTAGCAACTTTGTCGATGGAGATGGGCGGAAGACCTTTCTGCAGCCTTCGCTTGTTCTCGTATTCTTTATACTTGTTGAAGAACGAAGCGAACAGCTGTTTTTCCTTGGCCACCACTATAAGCTCATCTTCTTTTAAGGAAGAGTTGACCTGCTCTGTGTCTCGAAGGAGAGCATTGATCAGCCTGACAAATGGCCGTTTGCAGGTGGGGTTGTTCTTGACTCTTTCCACCCACTGCTTCAGTTCATTGAAGATAATAGTGCGAAGTTGAGGCAGATGCGAAGGTAAGCGACACTTGTAAGATTTAGCTGCTGTGTCGTGAACATATCATGTGCACCACTTTTGAACAGAAGCCCCTTGTCAATCAGGTGGCTTGAGCAGTAGACGTCCAAAGGGAATAGATTCCTCAGCATCTTCCCTTGTGGTTCCCTTGGGGTATCAACTCCCCTCATTGCGTCCCAGGCATGATCAGCCTCAGCAATTGTTGATTCAAGAGCACCACCGAAATGCACACCAATGATGGTGGAGATGGTCTTGGCGGTGATGGAGATAGGACGGCCTCTAATCCATCCACGCAGAGCATTTTTATTTTTGAGCTCCATCCTTTGGTAGAACTCTTCAGCCAAGAAAATACTGTAGTCTTTGTCATTGAGGCAGAAGAGTGGAAGAATCCCTGAGGCATTCATGTCGTCGCAGGCCTTGACTCCGACGGCAATAGTGTAGACATATTGGAGGTCAATGCACATACCGGGTATATAAAGTTTCGGGTCTAGGGCTACGATGACGTCATGAGCAGCGGGAAAAGTAGGATATCCCGAAAGGTTGACGTCCAAACTTGGAGGAATGTCTTTTTCTGGGTCTAGTTCCTTCCTGCTGTCTCCCTTGGATTTTAATTTTGCCTGAAAGAAATGCAGTAAAAAATTAGGGCTTTTTACCTCATATGTTAAACAAACAGAGATTTCAAGTTTTTCTGAGATTATTGAAAATTTTCGGAATGAAAACTTGAAACCCTAGAATGTTTAGTGTAAGCAAACCAGAGAAATGTTTAACAGAAGTTTTCAAGAGAGTAAGCATATAAACGACTGTTAGTTTCTAGGTTTTTAAGAACAACAATGGAGGATACTGTTAGTTACGCGAAAGCGACCTTTTGTATTCCAAAACAATTTGCTTAAGAGATGAAATACGAAACAGTAAATAATAAGTAGTAGAGTAGAGAAGAACATACCATTGTTGTCGATGAGAAGAAGAAACAAGAAGAATTTGGAAACGAATAGAGTAGTTGCACACAGAGAGAGAGAGATGGTTTGAATAGAGAGAGAAATATTTTAGACAAAGGGATTTCGTAAAGTTTTGGAAAGGGCGGTTCAAAGTCTATTTAAAGAAAAATTTTAGCGCAAAAGCGGGAACTTTAGATATTTTCTAAGTACTATTTTTTTTTTACCCGTGACCCCCTTTATTGCTTTAGAAACCTCTTTAATTAAAATAGACTAAGTAGAGATACTAACCTTTAAGTCTACCGATAAAGGGAAAGTTACATCTTCCGGTTAGTCTAAAACTAAGTCTACCGGTATGAAAGAGAAATTATAAGACTTTGAAATTAAGCGATAGGATTCAATCATACCAAGATTTCTCCTTAAATAAGCAAACTGGTGGCATCCGGTGGCTTTGTGAGAATGTCGACTAATTGATGCTCGGTTGGAGCGAATATTCGAGGCGATGTTACCTTTCTCATGATCTTTGAGGAAGTGATAACGGATATCAATGTGCTTTGTCTTTGAGTGCATTCTTGGATTTTTGGAGGCGAAATTGCTGATGTGTTGTCATACATAATTGGACAATTTGCGGTCTTGATGTTGTAGTCCACTAGTTGTTGCTTCATCCATAGAAGTTGAGAACAACATTTCTTTGGCATAACAATGTATTACACCTGTGGTGGAAGTTGCAGCGATCCTTGTTTCTTGCATGACCATGAGACAAGTCTATTTCCAGAAATTGATAAGTCCCACTTGGTGCTTCGATGCTCACTTTGCTGCGTAAGCTGCATCAGTATCCAACTAGATCGAAGTTGTTGTTTTGGAATACCGGATGCCTAGATTTGTTGTTGTTGAAACATATTTGATGATACGTTTGGCGTAAGCAAATGTGATTCCTTTGGATGCACTGAAATCATGCACAAACACAAACAACAAACATAATGTCGGGTCTCTTGGTAGTAAGGTAAAGAAGTGAACCTATGATTCCTCGGTACTTGGTCATGTTCTCTTGCTTTCCCTTTTCATCTTTATCAAGATGGCGATCGGTAGACATTGGAGTCTCAAATCCTTTAGGCTGAATCAAGACCAAATTTCTTGATGAGTTCCTTTGCATATTTGGTTTGGTGATGAAGATTCCGTCGGAAGTCATTGAATCTGCTGTCCTAGAAAGTAGGTAAGTTCTCCCATCATACTCATCTCGAACTTGCTTTGCATCGACTTCTCGAATCTCTTGCATAGGCTTTGGTTAGTTGATCCAAAGATGATGTCGTCCACATAGATTTGTACGAGAGAATGACCTTTGTGCTTGAGGATGAGCGAGTGTTGTGTCTATCCTTCCTCTCACGAATCCTTGTTCTATTAAGAACTTGGATAGAGTTTCATACCAAGCTCACGGGAGCTTGCTTTAGGCCATAGAGCTTTCTTGAGTCGGTAGACATGATCCGGTTGTCTTGAATGACAAATCACGGAGGCATTCAACGTATACCGTTTCTTGAAGATCACCATTCGGAAGGCACTCTTCACATCCATCAGATACACTTTGAAATCCATGAATGAGGCATAGGCTAGAAAGAGTCGATTGCTTCTAATCTAGCAACGGGAGCAAATGTTTCATCGAAGTCAATCCCCTTTCTGTCGGTAGCCTTGAGCAACCTAATCTAGCTTTGTTTCTGGTGACATTTCCATCTTCATCTCTTTTTTTTGTTTGAAAACCCATTTGGTGCCAATAAGCTGGATGATCGATCGGCCTTTGAACTAAGCTCCACACTTTGCATCTTTCAAAGCGGTTCGACTCTTCTTGCATAGCTTCAATCCATTTATGATCTCCGGCAATAGCTTCATCAATCTTCTTTGGCTCGAGTTCGGATACGAATGCATATGCGAACATAGTCTCTTCTCGAACTCTATTCCTCAAATGCGAACTCACGTGTTGAGATCACGAATGATTTGAGAAATAGGATGATCTCTTGTTTCAATAATGTTTGGAGGAAGATCACTTCTCGTGGGTTCTTCCCTTAAGAATTGCAGGTAGGTTGAGAAGGAGATTCACCAAAATGCAGTTCGAGAAGAGATAGGATCTTGAGAAACCTTCATTTTTGGTGAACAACAAGGATGAGATTTGATGCAAGGTGTTTGAGGTAAAGGCAGAAGAGATGGGTTACGGGTCATGAGAAGAGTTGGAGCCCATCGGTATCGGCGAGTTGAAGCAATCGGTGAAGGGTTAAGCGATCAAGTCTTGGAAGGTGTGATTCTGCGAGGATTACGAAGGAGTGGAAGTAGATGTTGTATTTGTACTGTCTCATCATTATCGAGAATCATTAGCAACATTCGAACCTTTCTAGGCTCTAACAAGTCATATTCATCAAAAGAAACATGCCATGTGATTCTAAAATTTTTAAATGAGTTTCTTGAAAATGAAATGCTTTTGAATGTTTGGAATACCCCGAGAAAAATTCAGCTTTGCGATTTTGCATCAAATTTTCCTCTATATTCTTTTCCATTATGAAGAATAAAACATTCCAGAAGATTTTAAAAATCATATGTTTGGGGCTCTTCCTCTCCATATTTCATATGGGTTTGTTATGAAACTTGTTTACAGGGGATGCATTTTGGTAAAACATGCGAGAGTTGGCGACTTACGCCGGAAGTACTTTGGAAGTTTTGCTTACGCTAGCATAGTTCTTCTTTGCTTCAATCGGTGTTGTTCTTCGTTCGGCTACACCATTTTGTTGAGGAGTTCGGCGGCGAGAAGTTGTGGCCGATCCGTGGTCATCACGGTATCTTTCTACACCGTTGTTCTTGAATTGATTGCCATTGTCGATCTTATGTCACTAATGTCTTCAAGCTTTTGAGTTTGAAGTCTTAAAAAAGAGCGGTGACTAGATCATATGTCTCATCTTTTGAAGTCATTGTTTCAATCCAGGTGAACCTAGAGTAGTCGTCAACTACTACAAGTGTATACTTGTCTCAAAATCTTGCTGTAGTGATTGGTCCAAAGAGATCCATATGCGAGTTGAAGAGGTGCGTTTGTTGACAAGGCAGACTTTCTTTTGAAGGAAGACTTGGAAAGTTTTCCTAGTTGGCAAGCTTTACAATTTCTATCATGGTCGATAGACAAGTTAGACCTTTGACAAGCCCATTTTTGTAGAGCTTGGAGAGGTGCTTGAAGTTGAGGTGGCGAGGCAGCATTGTATAGCCAAGCTGTTGTCTGAGCGTTGTTAGCAACTAGGCAAAGGCTTGAGAATCTCCCTAGAAGATTTAAGTCCACGACATAGGCGTTTCCTTGTCTATTGGGTCGATATTGTAGAGGAGGATTCACTATCTTTGATGAGAGGCTTTGGTTGGAGTTGAATTGACAGATTAATCCTTTGTCGAGGTGGGATATGCTCGATAGATTGTGCTTTAAGCCACTCACTAGAAACTTTGTTGATGGAGAGACTTCCTTAGTGATTGAGCCATACCCAATTGTCTTTCCTCTTGCATTTCTCCAGAAATTCTTGTGGGACCTTTGGCTATATACGTGTGGAGACTTACGTTTCTGTCATGTGTCTTGGCGACCTTGTCCAGTACCAGATGTCTTTGTTTTCTGAATCTATAGCCATGAAGCATACACGAAAAGATTTAAAGAAACAAGGTCCCCTTTATTTTCTTTGGGTCTAAGGATTAGCAACCTTTTGGAACCCATACTGCCTAACAGAGAGAACTAGGTCTCTCGATTTTGGAGTGAACCTTAGCGGGCATTACGGGGCCGAGATGGCTAGGCAATTGCAAGAATGACATAAATGGAAGTTCCATAGAAGCGTCATTGGCTTTAGTGCGACAGTGATTATGATTATCCTTTTTCTTAACATTCATTCTTGGTTCGACTTGCTTGTTGACGGTAGACTTAATTGGTTTCTTTTGAATCTTCTAGGTATGTTACCACCGGACTTAGCTTTGGCTTGTCATTTACCTTATTAGGAGGATTAGGTAGAATACCTTTAAGTTTACTTTCAACAGTGCTGATACCTTGTTTCATAGACAAACTTGACGGTCACCGGTAGAGATTTAGTAGGTCTACAGCCGGCCAGCCTTGCCTAAGCGAGTTGTTGCTGGCGGAACTTTAGTTTCTCTACCGTTACTCTCAGTTTCTCATTTGAGCGGTGATCTTGGCTTTCCCTTTCGAGCCTTGGGGTAAACATAAGGAACACTTGAATAACCAAGGCCTTGTTTCGAGCACGTCTGTTTAGAGAAAGAGAGATATCATTAGCAGATCCGGAGGATTCACCTTTCTGTTGAGGGAATGTCATCTTGGGCTCATCAAGTATCCTAAGCGATTATCTTTACATGATTTTTGGCTTGAAAGGATTTCCTCAAAGGTATCTTTGGAGG
>CM028379.1:167713-254231 GCA_013146195.2 Codonopsis lanceolata
AAAACTATTTCAAAACGTTATTTTTATAAACAAAATAATAGAACGCCAGATATTTTAAATTACACATTTTTAAAAAACGTCAGATTTAAAAACGCCGCATCAAACACTTTTAAAGAGTAAAACGTTATGTTTTATCAAACGCTCACCAAACAAGCACTAAGATTAAATATTGATGCAATGTGTGATTTTTTTCATGTCGTTGTGTATGTGGTTATAATTAAAATAGGTAAAAAAAATAAATGTAAAATGGTACAAATATTTTTTTAAAATATTTATTTTAAAAAATAACAATTATTTTAAAACGGACAAAAAAACAGTCCATTATTTGGGAAGGGAGAAAGTACCAATTATGATAGGAATACAAATTTTTTTGGTACAACTTTTTTTATATAAATCTAATTGACATGTAATTTATTAGATAGTACGTGGCCTAGCATATAATCTCACCCTTTAACTTTGTATAAGAAAGTAGTACGAAAGATTTGGAATCCATTATTTTTCATAAAGTATTTCGCCTTATTTATTTATTTATTTATTATTAGAATCAAAACATTGTTGTTTAATGGCCACATAGCACTAGGATGCAATGCAAGACAAACACATCAAAGTTAAAGATTTATATCGTGTCACGATAAATTAGCTTAAAGCAAGCTGGGCCATTCGTTGTCATCTCCACGTTTGTTTAGGAAAAAGTTAACATAAAAATGAAAAAAAATTAGAAAATATACATTTATGGTCAATCCACCATGTTTGATTTTCTCCAAGATACTCCTTAAATATTACTCCTTCCATCCTTAAATTATCGTCCTACTTTTATTTTTTGTCCGTTTTAAAATAATTGTTATGTTTGAAACTTACCTTTTTAGAATATCATTTTTATCACTTTACCCTTACTTTTTCACTCTACTTTAATTATGAGTCATATACATATGAGCTTTAAAGGAAACTACACATTAAACCAATATAAATAATCAAGTCAATCGTTTTTTCTTAAACTGTGCGCCGGGCCAACTAGGACGATTATTTAGGGACGGAGGGAGTAGTTTCTTAAGATTATGAAATATTTCCTCCGTATTCAAATTTTTGTTTTTGTTTTTTTTTTTTGACATATCGTTTAAGAAAAAAGTAATTGAATATATCTATAATACAATATAGCTCATAATCGCACATGTGCAATTGATTAAAGCTATTTAGGGGCTGAGATTGATTACTTTACTGAGATTGATTACTTTACTGAAATCATACGGTCATTATCATTCCCCGAGTTCACATGTGTGAACGACGGTTGAGCAACTACTTCATCTCTCTCTCCAACTCCCCCCACTATTTACGGTTGGTGGCCGCTAATCCTTCCTCCACCAAACTCACGTCCCTTTTCTTTTCGATATTTTAATTAATTAATCAATTTTATGCAAAAAAAATCGTAAGTTTTGTAATTTGAAATATTTGTTTTTTTTTTCTTTTTAATTGTTATCGTAATTAACTTAACCAATTTATTTTTTGAAACTGAATCTCAATTTTATTTATGTCTAAGTTTTGAATATTTCTATTTTAATTTTTTTTTCTTTTTAATTGTTATCGTAATTAAGTTAATCAATTTAATTTTTTTCCAACCCGCAATTTCGTATACAAATAAATTTTTTTAAAAATCGTAAGTTTTGTAATTTGAATTTTTTAAACTGCTATCATAATTAACTTAGACAAATCATAAGTAAATATTAATTCATTTCCATATTATTTGCTTCATTTATTGATAAATTCACAAATTGGCATCGTGTCATCAACACGAGCAAGAGTACTAGTTATAAATATTAGTGAAATATGTGAGTTTCTTTAATGCCCTTGAGCTTGTGGTCATAATTAAAATAGTAAAAAAATTAAGGATAAAGTGGTAAAAGTATCTTTCTAAAAGAAAATGTTTTGAAAGAGGATAATTATTTTAAAAAGTACTAAAAAGGAAAGGATGACGATAATTTGAAAATAGAAGGAGTAGTACACTTACTTTTTCTTTTGACAAATGATTTTACGAGCTAGAGCTTGTAATATAATTATGAGCTTTAGTGTTTGAGTCGTTCGATGATTAAGTTGATGATGATTTAGAATGTTCATATTAGGGGTGTAAGTGGTTCGGTTTGGTTTGGTTTATACCAAAACCACAAACCGAACCGCCTCCTAGTGGTTCCAAAAATCTCAAACCGAACTGAACCAGTAAGATTTGGAACCGAACCGAACCGAACCACACTGGTTTGGTTTTGTTTGGTTCGGTTTGGCGGTTTATATAAATTATTTTTAATGAAATTAACCAACATTAAAAATAACAATAAAAATAATATTTTAATTTGTAATTAACATCAAAATTAGGAAATAACCTACTAACAACAAATTATCATAAATAAAACAATACAAATTCTAAAATAAACACAAACAATGGAAGAAATAATAGTTCTCCAACAATCAAATTTTTGTTTGGTTTAGTATGCGCATATATATATATATATATATATATATATATATATATATATATGTATATATATATTATGAATAAATCAAATGTTCAAAATAGTTCATAAATGTAATATAATATATATTATATAATAAATAATAAAAATATATAGGTTGGTTTGGTTCGGTTCGGTTTGGTTTGGTTTGGTTTGATACCAAAAACCGTGAACCGAACCGAACCGCATGGTTTTCCAATTTTTGAAACCGGAACCGAACCGTCTTCGACGAAAACCAAACTAAACCGACTGATTTGGTTTGGTTTGGTTCGGTTCCGTGGTTTGGTGGTTCCGACTTACACCCCTAGTTCATATCATTACTTAAAAAAAACATATTTAATCTAACGGTGTAAATATCTTAGGAGATTTGATTTAACGACACTAATACTAAAGCTTATAATAATACTACAAGCTCTAACTCGTAATATCATAGCTCTTTTCTTTTTAGAAAAAATTACCAATAAAATCTTGGGAGATATTTATATCCAAAACTAAGTTCTTATATCCAAAAAGCCATAAATTTAAAAAACTGAATACCAAATAGTCCAAAAACTTCAAAAGTTAACATTTTGCTAATGTCGTAATAGTAAGAGATTTCTTTGGGATGGAATCTAAATTTTAAAACTAAACTTTGAAATCACACCTCAATTGAATATCATTTAGCTTAACACAAATAGTCATCCTTAGATACCAATTGAGAAGATATTTAGGTTTCTTAAATTCACAGTAACAATATGTATATCTTGAGTTTAAACATATAGTAGATTTGATGTCAATTGATAAATTACGAGATTATGTTTGCACACGAACAATTAGTCTGATATCAATTGACATTAATATTAATTAGCATAAACACACCTCTATACAATAGTTGAGTTAGACCGAATCCTCAAATAGATAAAATTGTTTACAAAATATAAGAACAAGTAAGTTTGAGAAAAAAACAGTTAATATTGTTGATTTGAGATTTGTACAGCCGAATAAAATTAAATCATTGATTTTAAAATAAGTTATAATCTTATTTTGTATGCGTGAAGCACTGTGATGATTAATAGTAGCAAGAAACAGCTTGTGAATTGATTGATTTAATAGATCTATGAAATAGTGAAGAACATTCATAATTACATTCTAGTAAGCAAGGCAAGAACAATTAGTCCTTACGGGTTTAGCTCAATTGGTTAAGCGTCAATGGCGGACACATGTTAATGGGTATGGGGGCAGTTGCCCCCACTTGAGTTTTTTTTTGGTGAAGGAATTTTTTTTATAAATAATAATAATAATATGTTATATTGTACATTTTGCCCCCACCTGAATCAAATTTCTACAATTTGCCCCCACCTAAATAAAAAACAAATTATAATTGTGATTTAAATTTTAAAAAAATTAATAACCCTTATTTTAAAATAGCCCTAATTTGAAATAATCATAATTTTGAAATAACCATAATTGAATATTTAATTATGTAATTGTTGTGAATTGTGATTTATGAATTTCTAATAGATGATATATTGATATTATGATAATATTATTTTATTTCCTAAATTTGTGTGTTCAATATCTTGGTAGGAAATGTGTATTTATTTAATCTGAAATTAGAGCATTTTAATTTGGGGGTTGAAGTAGTTGATTTATGA
The DNA here is from genome assembly GCA_013146195.2 of Codonopsis lanceolata. Classification (NCBI taxonomy): domain Eukaryota; kingdom Viridiplantae; phylum Streptophyta; class Magnoliopsida; order Asterales; family Campanulaceae; genus Codonopsis; species Codonopsis lanceolata. Next base: position 171,846 of record CM028379.1, read on the forward strand.
GAAAAAAAAAACTATTTGTGTAGATTTCCAAATTGTGGTTGATTTAAAGGAATTTGGTTTTAGTGATTATGGAGAAATTTTTTAAACGAAAACCAAATTTGTGATCACTTTATAAATGATTGTCTTGTATGTTTTATTGAAAAATATTTTTTTAGGAATGTTACAAATGATGATATAATTAAACGATTTCAAAGTATGAAAACGCGTATGAGACAATTATGATTTGTAACTTTATTAAATTTATGCACCCGGTTGGAAAAATTCATGCGTCCGCCAATGTTAAGCGCTAGTAGATTTGGATACAGGATCAAGGATCGAGTTCTAGCAATCGCAGTGTGGGGGTTTCATCCTCTTGTGGGGGTGACTCCTTTTAGGTACTAGGCACGAGTCCTCCTAGCTATTTAATCGCTGAGTTACCGTAATTTTCCCTCTCACATTCTCATAAGGCTGGGGTGTAGGGACTCTCGGGGGGAAAGTTTCCCCTTTTTGGATACACGGTAAGAACAATTCAATTAAAAGAGTTTAGGGATAAAAAAAACTAGACACAACGATTTAAAATGATTATTGAATCTTCAATCCTACTTCTACCCCCCCCCTCAATGCTCATGGCTTTTATAGACAATAATCCACTATATTTTTCAACAAAAACACTGATTATTGGTGTTGAAGAAAAGATCTCAATTCTTTCTCAATTAGCTGACTCTGTAAACTAGTTTCTTACCCAACTTCAATAAGTTAACTCAAGGGGGGTTTAGCTTCCTAAACAAAACTTTAAAAGTAGTTGAATGAAGTTGTTGGTGATGCTTGATGTTGATCTGTTATTGTGTATTTGCGTCCTCAATCTATGGAGATTTGAGTCATCTTGATGGTGACGAGGATGAAAAGTAGATGTAGTAACTTGAGATAAATGATAACTCAATTTATTCCCTATCTCAACAATGATAACTACCATGCTCTTTGGATAACAACTAGTGAAGCACCCGTGTGTTGCACGATTTGTTCACGGGTGTAAATTTATATACTTAATTAAAATTGAGTAATAGATAGTTAAAAACTTTAATATGAATAAAATAAACAAAAATTAATAAACATTAAAATTAAAGATAGAGAATCAAATAAATTTGAAAATGTTATTATAAATTTTAGAATACTTATTTATATACAACATTTGTTGTTGAACATGTACGATTATTACAAGTATTACTATCAAACAACAAATTTCGAATATCCTTAGGATTAGTAACTCTAGGTAAAGCGAGATACAACATGTTATGACTAAAAACATTTTTTTTTTCAAATGAAGTCATATGTTAGACAATGACTATCTCTAATATTTATTTATAGACATTGCGTAAGATACCATCAGTGGAAACTGTGTTTTTTTGAAATTTGAATATAATTCTATGATCAGATGGTGTCACTGACATTTTTGAAATCAAAATAGTAATACCAAAATGGCCTTTTGAAAGAACTTGACTTTCTAAAACATAGTTTCCCATAAATTATAGTATTCTGGAAGTATATACTATGTTTATTATCATATGTTCATATCATAATTAACCATCATAATTTGAAATAACTCGACCTTTTAAAATATGGTTTCAACGATCTTATGTCATTATTTAATAAATAATTGACATAATATATCGTTTATATATAATTATGTTGTATCTCCATTAATTTTCTATAATGGTAGAAAATTATATACTTAAATAAAGTTGAATAATATAAAAATTAAGAACTTTAATATGAACAAAATAAAAATAAATTAAAGATAGTAAATCACATATATTTTAAAATATTATTATTAATTTTAGAATATTTCTTAATAAACAATATTTGTCGTTGAACATGTACAGCTATTACTACTATCATTATCTTATAACAAAATTCAAAAACGTTTAGGATTAGTAACTCTACACAAAACGACTACAATCGGTCATGGCTAAAAGAATGTTTTTTTAAGATATTCTACATTAGACAATAACTGATCATGACTCTTATTTCTAGACATTGTATAAGACACAATCATCGAACTATCCTCTCTAGAATTTGAATGAAATTCTATTATCAGAATATGTCAGTGACATTCTTGGAATCAAAATGATGCCACCATAATTGTCATTTGAAATAATTCGATCTTGTAAGACATGATTTCACAGTTTGGTTTCAATTTCTCGTGTCATTGCATTACTCAAGGTAATGATCAATCTTTGTAATGATTATTCTTGTTCCACTGCACAACCCTACTATATGGGTAATGTATTTTCAATAACGTGTTGCCCAAACTCTAGTGTATTAATGTTAATCAACCAGCATGTATTTTATTTTTCTTTATTTTTATAATAAAATTAAAATCAAATGATGTAATTTAAGTGGTTGAAAATGAATTATTTAATTTTGATCAAATGATATTTGGCTATTAATTGAAGTAATCTCTTATTCTTTAATTTTAATTTAGTTTTTCATCTTTGTATTGATTGAATATAATTTTCATATATTGCAATAGATATTTCTTATCAATTGGATAATGAATAGTGGCCTAAATCTATAAACATGCAAATAAAAAGGGACAACAAAAAATGGTGAAATAATTTGATGGGAGAAATTCGGTCCCGTTCCTTTTTTTTTTTTTTTTTTGTAATTGGAAAAAAATCATTTTATGCATTGCGATGCAATATTTTGTGCATCGTAATGCACAAAATAAAGCACTTCCATGCATTGCGATGCAAGAAGTGACTTTTCTTGATTAAAAAGAAGAAGAGCGGAGCTGTTAAAAAAATTGTAGATGGAACTGGTCTACAATTTTTCCCAACTCAAAACTAATAAAAAATTCAATCCAACCCAAATTAAATAACCCTAAACAAATAGGTCATGTACATTCAAACTTACATTAACCAAATATAAATACTCAAACACAAATTCTACCCTATTACATTTGTTGTCTAAAACACAAAACCCTAACAATTTTTCTCATTTGTTTGTTTAACGTTTCATTTTGGATGACCCTCTGTTTCAAATTTTGTTCCAAAAAAACACTGAGGACTTATTTCTCCAAATTCCTTAACGCCTTCTATGATCTCATAGTAAAATATGAAATAGTTCGTTAAGAAATTATGTTTGATTTTTCATTCAAACAATACTTCAACTGTTCTTCAATTTTGTTTTGTAAACATGGTTTTCCAATGATTTTTGTCTTAGGGAAAGAAAATGACTTTTATAAGTCAAAATTTATTGAATGACACTAATTTCAGCCAATGTGGTTGTTTTTTAACCTATATGTTGCAGATCTAAACATAACAAAGTTATATGTTTAAAATTTGTTAGATTTTATAATTTATTTTCTTATTATTTTAAGAAATTAATATTATATTTGGAATATTTCAATTATCTCAATGTTTAGAAAATTTTAAACTTTTTTTGAAAATAGAGTTTAATAATTATGTATTTTAACTTAGAAAAATTATAGTTTAAAATATATAAATTATATTTCTTTCTCCAAGATCTTACCAACTATGAGGTGTTTTTTTATCTACTTGTTTCATATCTAAAAATAACAAACCTATATATTCAGAATATGGATTTATAATAAAAAATTATTTAGGAAAATTTTGAGAATATAATATTCAATTATGAATATGTGAAGCATTTCGTTGTTTAGATTTTTTAAAATCATTAAAAAACTAAAAAATTCTACTAAGAAATAAATTTATACATGCAATGGCTATATATTTGTTAAAAAAAAAAAAAAGATACTATAACTTATACATTTAATTTTTCAGATATAAGAATCTAACGATAATTTTTTAGAATAAAAATGAATTAAAATATATAAACCTTTTTACATTGTCCAAGTTCTTAATACATTATTGTCATGCTTTCACTTTTTGTCCTTTTCAATAAAATAATCTTGTTTGTTTATTTTCTTTTTAAGACAACATTATTTTATCTATTAGTCACATACACATGATTTTAATTATAAGCCCCGTATATACGACTCTAAAGGAAACTATATACATAATGTTTCAAAACATCTGATCTCCAAAAACTACAAGAAATATGACAAATATTGAATAAACATGTAAATATGTATCAAATAAATTGTTTATATAAAGATATTTTTAGATTTTGAATTGTTTTTAGTTACTAATGAGAATTTACTCTTGTTAACATTTTTCATCCAAAACTAAGACAGAAGATGATGGAGTGACTAAAGTGTAATGATGAAATTATTGAAAAAGATAGCAAGATGACGTTAATGAATAAAAACTTGAAGTAGGATGATAAATTTGATATTTAAGCCAGTTAAGGAATGACTATTATTATTTCAAGTTTAAATTTTCAATCGTGAGTCACATATTTATACTTGGTTTTATTTGTACAATAGCATAATCAATCTCCTCATCTATGTGTTGCTCTCGTTCAATCGTAAGTGGAACTTGATTTTAAAAAAATTAATAATAATATAACTACTAATGAGAGTCTTTTACTATATGTTGAAAATAAATTAAATTCATCGATATAGTGAAGGAAAAAAAGGTTGAAATTGTGACATGTTAGTCTTATCTCCCACTTTGACCAATTTTTTAAATCTATCTCGTGTTATACATTTGAATAATTTTGGTATTTTACTAAACCAAATAGACATAAGTCAACATGTTAAGATAATGTCACACGAGCATTCACAAACAAATGAATGTCGAGTTGAAATTAATTAACTTTAATACTTGTGAGCTATAAATTAAGCTACAAATAACAATAAAAAAATGTTTCAACTTTGAATCTCAGTCAAAAACATTAAATGTACTAAAGATATTTGAAAAAGTCATTTGAATCTGAAGAGTTATTGTCAACTTCATTAATTGATTTCCATTTCAATTTCAAAAAAAAAATGATAAATATTCAAATTATTAATATTTCCAAATTTAGTAAGTTACTTTTGGCGGGAACTTTCCATAATTTGCTCCTCTCCTTTTATATATTTATAGATTGTTTATATCCTTATGTCTCTATATTATATCATATGCCTGATCACTCTCGTGTATAGGCTCTCTCTGTATTACACTAGATGAGCACAAAAACATAATTCAGGCAAAAATACTTCAATTAGGTATCAAAATTGGACTAACTAATTATATTTGAGCGATAAGAAAATGAATTAAAAAACTAAGAGTATAAACAATCTAAGAAAACAATTAAAGTTACTCTCCTACGAAAGAAGTTTGGCAACAACAAATCAAGGTTAAAAATATATAGGAGTACAATATTTCTAGTCTAGCAAGTGTCTAAACTAATTCTCTTTTTTACTTTTTTTAACTCAAGTCATGGTAGTCAGACGCACTATATTATTCACTATGGACACTCGTATCATATATCAAATCTAGCTACAACTCCTTATTACGAGCTTTCACATCTTATAAAATAGAATAAAATAGTCGCATGTTAAAACAAACATTCAATGACTAACTACGTACGATCTCCTCTCGATCTCATGTCTCACAAACAATTATTGTAATTTTAGAATTAATAGGACGGACTCTCGTATCTTACCTTATAATTCAAGTAACCATTTAACAGTTGGTTAAACCATTAAAAACATTAAGAATACAGTCAATACACAATAATAACCAAACATAAATGTTATTTCACAAAAAAAATATTTTATCTATTTTTCTACAAAACATGTCGGTAGCCGAGAACACGAAATTAATTAACTACGGGTTTTCACATCTTATATTAACCCTAATCTTCCCAACGTCACGAATGGCTATGATGGATTATTGTTGGGGCTAATACACCACTATATTATTTTAGGATATTTCACGCAAAGTCAATTTTCAAAAAAAATATGTTTATCATCTCCATAACATTTCAGCTTTACATCTACATTTGATATTAACATATTGATTATGATAAAATATTTTTTTGTAATTATAAATAACTTTAATATTAGTTATATATTGCTTAATAACTAAACTTTGTAAAATTTGACTCTTTGATCGGAACGGAGGAAATATCTTATTATACAAAATACAAAAATCATTAGCATCATTTAAATTAAAAATAAATTTTCGTTCACATAAAAGCTCAAATTTCAACTTTGAAATTTGGAGCTTTGTGTGCATGACAATTATTTTTGGAACTTTTTCATTAAGAAAAATTTAGAGGGACTTTTTGGTATTTTAATTCTTTTTATGTTTATCTCTTTATAAAATGACAAGATAGCTTAAATATAGACCATATTTAGTGTTTGAGGACATCACTAGGAAAAATTAAAGTTATTATAAAAGGGAGGGGGGGGGGGAAGAAAGTTTAGATTTATTTTAAATGATAGTGAAAATCAGGAAATTACAAAAGGAGCCTAGCTAGAACAGTTGGGTTTGGGAGGAAGAAAGAATTATAAACGTAAATTCTAATAACCAACTAGTCCTAACAACTTTCACTTTCGCTATAAGTAGGCACAAAAACAAATAACCAGAACCATTTAGGTATATGTTTTCCTCCAAAACCGCAACATAGCTATAATTGTAGTACAATATTTCAAATCAATAAAAGCAATAATTAAAAAACAGAACCCCTGAATGTTACACCTAAAAACTCTAATTACCACACTACTTAGAATGTCCGATTACCAAAATACCCTCCATCAAATATAAATAAAATAAAAACTTTTTTCAAATTACCAAACTGTCCAATTGAAAACAAACAAAATTTGGGTTTCTGCAGTGCGGTAGATTCTCTCTGTGCAGTGCGGCGGCTCTCTCTTCAATCCCATCCCTCCTTCGGCGTCTCTCGATCACAGCAAGCCATTTTCGATACCTCTATCCGCCGGCATCCTCTCCCTTCTACTTCCCGTCCCGCTTGAAGGTGAGTTACTAAAGCTTTCATGAATTTCTGCTGCAAACTCTTTTGCACTGTAAAATCTTTCCGCTGCAAACTCTTTTGCACTGTAAAAGCTTTCGTAGGGGGTGTATCCTCTCTGGTTTTGTTTTGAAAACCGGCGACATTTTGCAAGGCAGGGCTTCGCCGCCGCCAGACTGGAGGGACAGTTTTTTTGTTTTGAAAACCGGCGACAGTTTAAGAAAACGAAATTAGAAGCTGGCGATTTTAACAAAAAATTGTCAATGGTTCTGTTTAGTGTTCCACCGAGAAAGATAGTTAACAGTGAGGTATTTTAGTGTAATTTTGGGTTCTGTTCGGTGTAATGTTGGTTCCAATCTGTTTGCAGGCTTCCATGATTAATATTGTCTTTGTTGTTGGTAAATAAGCACCTCAGAGCTGTTTCATAAGTAATACAAAGGTGTACTTTGGCATCTTATTTGACATTAGCAAGAGTAGTACACATTGTGTAATATATCCAGTAAGTATTTAGTTACATTTATAATGTTCTGGCATGATTTCATTTATAAATCAATATTGTCCTACTTAATTTATATAAAACTGAAACTGCTCAAAGATTGGCATCAAGTTGGCAACAAAATCCTCAACTACCAGCTACGTTTTTCAGCTCATAACTTGCAAATTTTAATTTTCCCATAAAGATAGCTTGTGGACTATTGAGAGAAGTTCAACCAAATATTTCTGTCATGTTCTCAGAAAGATACCTCTGCGCAATATCTAATAGATCCTTACACAAGACCTTCTTTTGTGATAAAGCAAGATAAACTAATGAAATATACAACTAGATGCTAGAAAGTACAGTCCAGACCATACAGGACCAAAACATTTAGATCCTTGCTGTGGCAAAATGGAAATGAGCTTGGGCAACATAAAAACCTTTAAACCTCACCTTGCTGCTTTTAAAGGTACTGCACTTTGGGTTTTTGAGTAGTTCTGTGGAATCATCAGTATTACTTCAGTTAGTTGAAGTATCCAGGGTCATCCCTTCTTACTCTGCACAGCACTTACTCTGCACAGCACTTACTCTGCAAAGTAAAAGTTACTAACCAGATTTTCTGTCAGGACTTACTCTGCACAGCAGACTTGAAAAATTCACCAATAATTCCATGTAAGACCTGCTATAATAATTCTTGCTTTTACTGATCCTAGACACTTTAAGCTACAATTTACCACTTTGAATCACTTAATTTGGATCTATATTCAACAAGTTATGACCATTCAAAGTAGAAGTTACTAACCAGATTTTCTGTCAGGACTTACTCTTCACAGCAGACTTGAAAAATTCACCAATAATTCCATGTAAGACCTGCTATAATAATTCTTGCTTTTAATGATCCTAGACACTTTAAACTACAATTTACCACTTTGAATCACTTAATTTGGATCTATATTCTACAAGTTATGACCACTTAAAGATCAAATTAGCCACCAGAATCCTGCTAACAGTTACACCAGCGCAGTGATGGATCACAACTCAATTGAGGTTCTTCCCGACCTAGGAACTTAATGAAAATTTAGCACTGTTAAGTTTCTGGATGTGCATTTAGCACTTATACTCAGATATAGAATTGCTGAGTCTTGTATTAAGTATGAGATAGGGCATGAAAGAAATACTTGGTCGTGGATTGATAATTGGTTTCCTTGTGGCCCTTGGTTAAGGCTTATGGCACTAGGAAGATGTATGATGCAAGTAGCCAAGGGCAAAGGGCAGTTCTTAAGATTGCTGGTCCTGCAACTGTTTATCATATCTGGAAAGTAAGAAACAGGATTGTTTTTATGCGTAGGGTAGCCCCTACTGGAAACAGGTAGATAGGAGTTATAGCGATTGGTTGATTAGTAAAAACGGGGCATCAAAGAAATGTATTGAAACAGTCCTCATGAAGCTTCAGTCCCATGGCACCACCAGCCTGAGTATTTCATGTAACCCCTCTGGTTTGGCAAGTGTTTCCTGAAAGAAAAATGTGTTGTGAACTTCAATTATGCAGTAAGCATCCGACATATAATTAAAAAGGGTCAACTGTGAGGCAAGCAACAACATGGTTTAAATGTGAGGGTCTAATGCAGAATGAGAATAGCATACTTTCCCAGTGAAACCAAAATTTAGTGGTAGGTCATCAGTTGATTGTAGCATCAGCTGGTCCTGTTCCACCTCCCACTAACGTTGTGATACCTACACATATCATGAAGTTTAGGAGAAAGAAGTAGTATACAGGTAAGAAAATATAGCTCTTGAGTATTCGTGGGATCAAATAATGAACATCATCAGAGGATGATAATGAGAGGAACATATTTGATCCCCACAACACATAGATCCTGCACTCTCAATGAAATACAAGAACTTGATACAAGTGTTATTTCTAGTTGGCGATGTGAGGTGAGAATATGAGGCAACCTTGATATCAATAACACAGATAATTTTCCTAGGATGTGAACAGCAGACTTGAATATTTTCAAAGTAAAAGTTACTAACCAGATTTTCTGTCAGGACTTACTCTGCACAGCAGACTTGAAAAATGTTGGAAACTTGGTTTCCAATAGCTTGAATAAACTAAGTTATGTAAGTGTAAAATGTGGGAATCCCACATTGGGAACAAAATGAAACAAGCTCTACCTTATAAGGTAGAGCTTTGAGGCTTTACTTTCAGGCCCTTGGGCCACTACACTTTTGTGTAGGAGGGAAGACCTACCTAGGTGTAGGTCCAAACACACGCGCGCCGCCGCCGCCCGGCCGGCTTGCTTGCCTGCCTGAACCTATCTTTTTGCTAACGGTTCATTTGGTGTGTGACCCTTTCCAGCATGAACCTTTTGTATAGGTTCTGAAAGGTTGTGTCCCTTTCAGACAAACATAACTGCTCATCCCAAAGTGTGTGTTTGAGCAATCACAATGTTTAACCATCCCAATGTCAACATCACAAGCTGTTCTAACTGTTCCCAAGCGCGTTTAAATACGACTTTCAAAAGCGGCATTGAAGATGCCATCATTCAATCACGGTAAGGTCAATATCGAGACTCACTAGAATCACGCCGTGCAGATCTAGAACACAGCTTCTAGTTTTTGTCTTAAGGACAGAGATATAATCTCGTTGATCTTAAAACAAAAATCTATCCAACACTGCCAGGCCACGATAACAAAAAATTCACCAATAATTCCATGTAAGACCTGCTATAATAATTCTTTCTTTTACTGATCCTAGACACTTTAAACTACAATTTACCACTTTGAATCACTTAATTTGGATCTATATTCAACAAGTTATGACCATTCAAAGTAAAAGTTACTAACCAGATTTTCTGTCAGGACTTACTCTGCACAGCAGACTTGAAAAATTCACCAATAATTCCATGTAAGACCTGCTATAATAATTCTTGCTTTTACTGATCCTAGACACTTTAAACTACAATTTACCACTTTGAATCACTTAATTTGGATCTATATTCAACAAGTTATGACCACTTAAAGATCAAATTAGCCACCAGAATCCTGCTAACAGTTACACCAGCGCAGCGATGGATCACAACTCAATTGAGGTTCTTCCCGACCTAGGAACTTAATGAAAATTTACAAAAAGCTACCTGACATCCCAATGTATAACATATCCAAAAATCACCTCAACCTTACGCACGGATTTACTACAGATACCTGACTTCCCGACTATTCATGTTTTCAATATCAAGATCAAATTTAGAGTTTCTGATCCCATTTTTATCTTTCTTATCTTTATCAATTGTTACATAACTTTACTTTCTTTTTATTTGAATTAAGATGGCACGCACACGTGGAGGAGAGCGTCGGGTTGTGGATACACATGTCCCTAATCAGGCCGAGGTCGTGACACGACCTCATATGAGTAGAGTATATGGCGAGCGTGTGACAGCATCAAACCGAAGGAATGATCTTACCCTCCGCACTCTCCGTTGCCACCAATGATCATGTGGAGACTCCATTTGCACCCATAATTCGCACTCCACCTATCCCGACGAGTCCTTCACCAATATCGAGAGAGGTAATTGAGGAGGTTGAGGCTGAACTGGGTAGGATGGGTCCGTCGTTATTTCATTTTGCTGGTTCGAACACTATGATGGCTGGTTCGAGTTCTAGCACTATAATGACTCGTTGTAGAGGACGAGAGGATGGTGGTGGTGGTGGTGGTGGTGATGGTGATGGTGATGGTGATGATATATGGAGGTTGATGGATTCACATCCAGGAGGGCCTGTTGACCCAGAGATACTTACTGGATTTCTCGGCCATGTTGCAGCTGCAATATGGCACGGCGAGGTAATTTACACATAACTCCTAATATTATTGATAATTTAGACATATACACTGAATATTATTGGTTAATTTAGACATATATTTCATTCCTTTTTATCTTGTTAATAATTTGGTAAGGTTGATAATATTTTATTTTTTATGTTCAACAGGAAAGGGATGTATTGGGTTGTCATGCATCTGTTGATCGTCTATCATCTTGGAGCATTGAGGATGCAACCACAAAAGATTGATATTTAGTAGTGGTTTGGGGCATTTGAAGGATTGCATGTTTCGACAGTTGGACATGCCACTTATATCAGCATTCGTTGAGAGATGGCACCCAGAAACTAATAGTTTTCATTTGCCATTTAGGGAGATGACACTGACTCTACATGATGTGCACCATATATTACGCATCCCAGTTGAAGGGAGGCCCCTTCTTGCTAATACTAAGATGTTCTCCATCAAGGGTTTCTTATCAACCATCCTACGCATGGAAATGTCCCAAATAAATCTGGAGGTGAAGTCGAGTGGGATTAAATTCTTGATAGTGCAACCACCGTTTGTCTCCCCAAAATGTTAATCCTGAACCAAGGGCGATTGGTTATTTGTTTTGGTTGATGGGGGCGACCCTCTTCACGGACAAGACGTCCAACAGAGTAAATGTCCACACGATAATGTATTTATCGCATCTAGCTGATGTCCCTAAAGTCGCTTGGGGTGCAGCCACCCTATGTTATCTATATCGTCAACTAGGTATAGCATCTAGGGCTGGTTGTAAACAGATGGCCGGTTGCTTGACTTTGTTGCAGGTATATTGTTTAAGTATTATATTGTTTTGATATAATAAGTTAATATTTGTTCTAATTATAATGAATATTTTGTAGGCATGGATCTATGAATACTTTCATGTCTTCAGGCCAACCACGAGATCAAACTGGAAACAAGATGAGCCACGCGCTTCCAAATGGACCCCTCCTTTCATGAAGAGAAACAATCCTGATCAATTGCAGTATTATCGTATTGTGCTTGATCACATGACTGCTGATCAAGTAAGTTAATTATTCAATAGTTATATTAATCTCATTTACATTATGCAACAAATTCACGTTAATCAATTGCAGGTTACTTGGACTCCATATGGGACAACTCCTGAGCGTGATGTACCTATTAGTCTTTTCTCGGGCATAATTCATTGCAGGAAAATTACAGAGCCATACATGCCTGATCGTTGCCTGAGACAATTTGGATATGTACAGACAATCCCTATCCCAGTATACATCAAATCATCTGTTGTCTCTCTTTTCGAACTCATGTCATGATCTCCTGACATAGACAACGTCCTCCAAAACTGATGAACTGCATGTGGTTCAATCGCAACATTTTCCTGTGACATTGTCCACATTTCACATGCACATGGTAGGCCAGTAACTAAATTTGAGCAGACATCCACATTTTTTACGCATCATCTTTAATCTTATCTTTTTCATTGTTTTAGAGCCCATTCATTGACTAGCAAGTTAATGGCATAGTGGGATACTTTAAATCTCAATCGACGAAAAAGAATCATTGATTCTGTCTTAGGATGTGCTGTGTTCAAAGACCTTTCAAATTCAGTCTTTATCTCATTGAATTGAAGCTCCACCGCATCATGAATTCGGGTGAATATGAGATCAAAAGCCCCAGATGACGTGCCTAACCATCTTTTCAACTGAGAATGTGCACTCTCAACTCTGTAACACATCGAAAAAAAATGTGAATATACATATTAATAACATCGTCATCTTTCCAAAATATTGCAATTCATAAAATGTAAGTTTTACCTGTTGGTCGTTCGTTGACCGAAATGCATATATTGTTTAATCCAAGCAAAAACAAATCTATCCGTGCGGCTCAACCATTTAGATGTAACATAGTTAAAATTGCCGGGGCGTTCTTCCACTTATCTGCGATCTCTGCAAAATTAGCAATGTATTCAGCCTCCGTTTTGGACTCCACTAAATTTGTCCACCTTGCCATAAATACCGCCGCATAATTTTGTTTTTCATTGGTCATCAAGTTCACCATATACTTCTCGACATCTTTTGCTATGTGTCTCTTACACAACATATGTTGAGACTCTGGAAAGTACTCTTGAATAGCAGTCATTAGAGCCAACTCCTATCGTGACAATTACATCGGGCTGCGGCATGTAAGAACAAAAATCCCTCGACCCAGTAATGCCCATCGAAGGTATCGGTTCTCTCATTCTTCAAAAGCGAATGCAACGTGATAATTTTTTCAGTTGATGTAACTCAATAATCTCCAATAAAGGCATCTCATACTTATTGGTCTTATAAGTTGTATCCATAAGAAGGACATACGGAAATAACACCACTAACCGGGGACTTTGGATGAGAAAACATAACGTCTGTCATCATTTTTGTATTTTCCTCACACCTGTACCATGAAATATATCCACGTTGTCTCATCTGATTGAAAAAATACTGCATTTTTGTTTCTGATCCCATTTTCACCTTTCTTATCTTAACTAGGGCATTCTCCACGTGTTTTATCGTGCTTCTGTTTCTAGGATCTTCCTTCTTCAATTCATTTAATATTTGTTTCGACGATGTTAGCCTTGTATAGGTGATCAACCCTTTCAATCTCCTTCTGAGACAACTTGGCATTGAAGTATGCCACTCCGTCTCTCTTTTGCAATTGGATGGTTGTGTTTAGTGTCCGACTCACTAACCTTGACTCTCCACCCAACATCTATTTGTTGCACTAAGTACACTTCAAACTTACAATTAAGTTTTTTCGAACTTTTTTTCTTTATACTTGCCACATCCTTTTTAGCATCGAACCTATACTTCCCACCATGCTCACAACCAAGCCACATTTTACGAGATCCATTCTTGAAAATATTAATTCTTTTAACAAAAAAAAACATATTCTGATCGCGTCCGGTAGCTCTAACCCAAGCTTCTGCCTCCGCTCGATTAGGAAAAATTTCGTTAGTTATGAAAAAATGAGAGGCGTGCGGAAATAGGTGTTGCTCCTTTTCAAATTGATGATCCTGAAAACAAATACGAATTATCAATAAAAAAATTGTATTTAAAAAAAACATTTGTTTTGTGGTGTTATACATCCTAATATCTATTTTTTATTTTTTTTCATATTTTTTCAATGCAATAAAAATATTGGTTTTGAAAAAAAAGAAAAAAAGTCACCTCACTTTTTTTAAAAAAAATAATCACCAAAAAATATCAAAATATTTTTTTAAAAAATCGCCAAACAAATCACAATTTGTGAAAAAGAAACACCGAACACAAAAGTTTTAAAAAATTAAATTTTTTTTGAAAAATCATTTGGAATGTGAAAAATAATTGCATGTTTCTTAAAAAAAATTTAAAAAAAATTCACTTGTTTTTTTTAAATTGAAAAAAAAAGAAAAAAATCGCCACTTTTTAAAAAAAAATCCAAAAAAATCGCCAGGCATTAAAAAAAATACTGAAAAAGTCGCCACTTTTTTATAAAATTTTGACAAAAAATCGCCATTAAAAAATTTTTTTTTTGAAAAAAGTAGCCATTTTTTTAAAAAAAATTACAAAAAGACGCCAAGTTTACAATTTTTTGTTAAAAAAAGTCGCCACATAAAAACAAATTTTTGACAAAAAAAACGCCAAGTTTATAAAATTTTATTTAAAAAAAACGCCAGTTTTTTATAAAAAAATTGACAAAAAATCGCCATTTTTTTAAATTTTTATTGAAAAAAGTCGCCATTCTTTAAAAAAAATTAAAAAAAAGACGCCAATTTAAAACTTTTTTGGTACAAAAAGTCGCCACTTCAAAAACTTTTTTTGACAAAAAAACGCCAGGTTGTAAACTTTTTGTTTTAAAAAGTCGCCAATTTTTTTACAAAAAGTCAGGTTGTTTGATTATCACCGTCAGGGATTGAGATTGAAAAAGTTGAGTTGGTGATGTTTCTACTGCCCATACACAGTACATGAGTTCTAAAAATACAATCCTAAATTTCATGATAATACACAAATAATATCATAAAATATTTAGATCAGAACGTACCTTAAAAGAAGAATCCGAAGAATTATCATAAACGTTGTTATTCGGATCGGAATTCATTAAATAAATTGTTGGAAGAAACAAGTATAGGGTTTATAGTTAATTGTAAAGGAAGGTTTGATATTTATAGGAGAATTAATTGAAACTCCTTTATATAAAAGGATAAGGATTGATTAGTAATTAGAGGTTAGTGTTAATTGTTAGTCCTTTTTATAAAAGGATTAATTAGTAATTAAACTTTTAAATGAGTGTGGCATTTAGTATTTTTTGTGTAACATTTAGGGCCACTCAAAAAATATTGATACTTACTATAACATCTATAAAATACTTAATACAACACTTTCTAAAAAAATTAGACCAAATTTCCATTTGCTTGTGTTTATAATTAAATGAAATTTTTTTAAAAAAATTGAGTTATTGGAGTGCCCAGTAAGCAGGCGGGTTGTGCTAGGCTAGGGCGAGGGACTGAGCAAGGGGAAGTCCATGTGTGTTGGGCTGGACAGCTAGAGCTGTCAAAATGGGTTGGGCCTGTGGGATTAGCCCGCCCAATAACCTAAAAAAGGTAAGTTGGGTTGATAATTTTTAGGCCTGCCAATTTTTTGGGCTGACTCGTTCCAGCCCGTCTAATGGTGGGTTGAAGTGGGTTGTGTTGACTTGCCTAGAGTTGTCTAAATGACTTGAGCTCGTTGGGCTAGCCCGCCCCGCCACCTAAAAGAGATGGGTTGGGTTGATATTTCTTAGGCTCGTTATTTTTTTGGGCTGACTCGTCCCGCCCTTCCAAATGGCGGGTTGAAGTGGGTTTGTGGGTTGGCTCGCCCCGCCAACCCAGAGTTAACCCACCTTGACAGCTCTACTGGTGATCGGCAGTGGCGGTGTTCAATTTTTGTGTGTGTGTGTGTGGGTAATATAGTATTTTTACGACCAAAAGTGTTTTATTAAGTATTTTGAAGGTACTGTATTAAAAAAAATAGCCAACAATGGTTTGGGCCAAATTTAATTCGCTGGACTGGCCTTTTTAGTGACCCGTTAAGGTACTGGATTTGAGCTTTGACGATTTCATGTCTTACCTCTCTATCTACAAATATAATACGGAGAAATTCGGGTCAATCCCCTTTCAATAATTTTCAACCTTTAGAGTATATTCTTTTTTCTAAAAAACAAAAAAAGGTATTTTGGGGTGAAAATACGATTATGACATTAATGAAAGGAAAACACGTGTGCATCAGACATGCGGTGCATCATAAATTCAAAGTCAGTGCATTACAATTCAGGCACGCGGTGCATCGCAAAACCAAAGCCGGTGCATCGTAATTCAGGCACTCAGTGCTCTCCTATATTTTGCTGCATCAGGATTAAATCGAACAGGATGACACCCCAAAGTGCTAAGGATATGATTTTTGTTCACAATAATCTTCGTCTTCTGTCAAGATGAATTGCAGAATAAATGCAAGGAGAGAGTAGAATGTGGGCTATTGGTTCTGATGCATATGGTTCCTTTAAAGATCTTAGTGTACTTGAATTTGCAAATCTCTCTTAACGAACCAAAGTTCGAGACCCTGTTTCTTACAAATGGTGATGATAAATGTGATGATGATGACATGTAAGTTGGGTCAAATGATGCATAGAAAGAGGCTAACTGTTTCCCTTTTGGTAGGGTTCTTCGTTTAGCTATGTTGTAGAATCAATGATTGTTGTGTTGAACTATGCTTGGTGAACATATTTATGTGTTGAAATGTTAAATCGACTTTTCCATTTTGTGATTGTAAGCATTTTAGTAGTCATGTACTAATATGCATAAGGATTTATTTTGCTGCATCGGGATGTTTGGAATTCAGATAAGCAAAGGAGAGTATGAATTAGAGCCTCACAATCAAAGAGAAACTAGAATCATCGTATCCAAGAGAATGAAAGAATTGAAATAATATGTAATTAATCCTATAAAGGGACACAATTATGCACTGGGATTTAGTTTGCTCCCCTATATTTTGTTGCATCGGTATTTATTTTGTTGCATCAATTATACATCAGGATGCAACAATTATGTATCGGGATGCTTGGAATTCATATAAGCAAAGGAGAATACGAATTGAAGCCTCACTTTGCATCACAACTGTGCACTTCACAATATTTAATTGGAAATAGATCATGGTATCCGAAAGAATTGATTCTCAATAAATGTTTCATGTAAAAGCAAACTAGAATTATCAGTCAATTCAAACATGACTTACATATTCTCTTGGATATGATGATTTCAGTTTCTCTTTCTATCCTCTCTCTTAGAGCTTTAGCGAAATTAAAGACAAGTCTTTTTACGGGACTACCTTCATTAGAACACACTCATAAGGGGTTTGGGCCATTTGGCTTATCCTTGACTGATTCGTCAAGGTCATGATGATCAAGTGGATATTTGTAAATGGACTCAAGTGAAAGAAACTAGAGTCAAATGTTTTTATGATGCAAATCACATTGCAGTCCACTTCATAGTGGGAGATGTGTCTATTCTTCTTCTTCTTTGTCAGCTTCTTTGGTTAAATGTTTCTCTCTTAACTGATGCAAATCAACTAAGAAAGACGAAGTGATCAGTCTCAATAAGAGGACGACGAAGATTGGGCATTATTGGAACATATTTATGCAAGTGAACTTATGCGGTTGAAAAAAAAGTACTAAAGGGTTAGTATTTAGAAAAGTGGATCGGGTTGCAATTTATCCAATATAATAGGAGTAAATTTGGGCCAGTCATTTTTTCAAAATTTGTAATCACCACCATGTTTTTTTAATTGGAAAAAGGCATTTTAGGAGGGCATCAATTTTTACACCGCAATGCATCAATTTGATTATCTAATCCAATTTTGTATCGCGCTGAATCAATTTTTTGCACCGCGATGCATCAATTTAAATTGCCTAATCCAATTTATGAATCGCACTGCAACAAGTCAAACACCCAATTAATGCATCGTACGACAAATATTGATACGTTGCGTTGCAAAATTATAATGAACCAGACCTAAATCGTTGCTGCAACAAATGTTAGTCGGAGCTGTGAAAGGTGTCAATATGGGCATTTTAGGAACAACTTTTTGAAAATGGACTTTAGCTATTGAAAAAAAAACAATGAGAAATTGTGGGCCGGTACTCTTTCCCAAACATTTATTCGCTCCTCTCCCCCAATCTTTCTTCTTCTTCTTCTTTAAAAAATGCTTTTCTTATTATATATATTCTTCTTCTTCTTCTTCCCAAAAATCAATACTTAATAGTCTCAATATCATACCTAGTAATGCTTAATAACATAATAACATAATACTATCAATTATTAAATCTTAATATGAAATGTTAATAGAAAAATACATTTCACCCCCTTGTATATGCAGAGATAATTGTAGCACATGTCACGTGGGTCACCCAAAATTAGGACAAACTTTCCCCAATACCATCACTTCACAGTTTACGGTCTGTAGACTGTACCCATTATACAATACTTTCCTCCCCCCTTCCTGTAGACATCTCAAATTCGTACCCCTAGTTTATAATGTCCTATATATAAAATATTATTACAAATTAAAAATGGACTAAAAGGTACTTCTAAATCGTTTCAAGGGACCAAAACGTCAAAAAAAACTCAAAAGGGTTCGAAAGGACAAAAGAAGGACAGAAGGGGGGAAAATGGAAAAAATTACAAAGAAAAACAAGTCGTGGTGCGACACCAGCACCTATGGGCGTTGGGTACGCTGCATTTCTAACCTTTTTAGTACAATCCTTCCAATCCCATCGCCTCCTATTGCCCAGAACGTCTTCGTACTATAAAAGGAGGCCTCCGCTCCTTCATTTCGACGCACCAAGAAGACGAAAATAAGAGTCTCCTCCCTTGCCCATAGCAAGCGAGCCTTCCACTGCCTTGCCATCACCTCGACCTCTTGCCTTGGCTTGCCTGCTCCTGCCCTACCTCTTTCATTGTCCCAGTAAGCCAGTCTCCTTGCCCAAGCAAGCCTCCAATCAAAAAACCAAATACTACCGTTACTCTTTCGAAATCTTACCAAAACATACTCCACCGCCTTTGCCTATTCTAGGCAGAGTCAGCATACTGCCTACCATAACAACAATAGCAACAACAACAACAGCAAAAGTAAAAATACTTCCTTTCTCAAAAGGACAAGGGAAGCACACGTAAACCACATAAACCTAGACATACCGGGTTCAGACTCTCACGTTCCAAGAGGTAGGTTATGTCCCCGCAGTTAGTTATTTTGGTTTGTAAATAGATATATATATATATATATATATATATATATATATATATATATATATATATATATATATATTGTGAATCTGTAAATATATTATTATTGTCCTGCAAATATTAGTAATAGTTGGTTTTCGTGCTTTTTCTTATATTTGTAATGAAAAATAGGGTTTTCCGATTTAGTTAGTTTTTTTTTTATGTAACATAAATAATTGTTATTCCCTTTTTTCTTTAAAAGTATTATTTGTTTATAAAGTAGTATAAATAATGTACATAAATAGTTTATTTCATTATTATTGTTGTATAATTCAATAAAATGTAAGTCCTCTTTTCTTTTTATATACATGTACATACATATTTTCTAGACTAAAGTATATAAAATAAAAACAAGCATGTTTACAAACCCATTGTGAGACCGAAAGGGCGAGTTGAGTGTCTAACCCCTTCCCAACTCGTAACTTAGCCCCCGAACCCACATTTTTTGTATTTTTTGGTTTTTCTCTATTTAACCTTAAAATAGAGGTGACAACTATGTATACACATTTTTTAGAATCCACAACGAGGTCGATCGTATTTCACGCACTCAAGTTTTGAAAGCACTCGTCTTCACGTTAAAAGGTTTGAAACGGGGTTCTCAGACCCCCCCCCCCTCTGTAATCTTCGGTAATTTATCCCCATCATTCTCTCTCTAATACACTTTAACATTTTCATTCTCTCTCAACCTCTCCCATTATCAAAATCAAAGATACGGAAACCGGCACATCTGCCGGAAATGGCTCCATTTGGAGCGATCCAACCACACATCATTCACTCTCCGTGGCAACACACAGGATGTCGAACATATCCCTACCTCTTTCCCATCCGGCATCACCCTGGACCTCTCTCCCCTTGAGGTCACCCACTCCTTAAACACATCTTGACTACTACGTCCTCACATGTTACTTCCCCCACCGCTTACTTATTTCTCTATAAGTCGGCGCCTAGAGTGACTAGTCGGTGACTAAGACGCCTAATCGACGATTTTTTTCTCCGGTGACTTTTCTCTTCGATTTGGTATAAATCGTGGCGGGGGATTGGCGCTTAGCAACTAGGTGGCCACCTAGTTCTTGCTTTAGAACCTTGGTCAACACTTAGATTCAACCTTTAGCCAGGCCCAGAACTACAACATTTCAGTTTAACACCTTATAAATTAGGGTTGGGAAATTTGGACCGCCATTTCCTAAAAATATACTCCCCCAAAAACCTAAACTTCATAATTTACCCTTTTTTTCATCCAAACTCATCCCCTGTCCACTTCGTCCTTTAACTTATCTCCTTCAATCCATCCCCACCCAGCTAGTAAGCCTTAATCTCTGGCCACAGTCCCGTGTCCGCCTCCCTTCAGTCTCCTCCTTTCTCTTTTTTCAATTCAATTCAAGGGTTGTTTGGCCATGGACGACCAAACAATCTTGTATTGTTTGGCCACAAGGTTGTTCGGTTGACCATGGCCGAACAACCCTTGAATTGAATTTTAAAAAAGAAGAAGGATGAGGCGGAGAAGAAGACAGGTGCTTAGAGGTGGGAGCTGGGAGTTGCGTACTGGGTTGGTGGTGCTGAAAAAAAAAAGGAAAAAGAAGAGTTGTGCTTGGATGGAGGATGTAGTGGATAGGAAGGAAAGGGAAGAAGGGAATAAGAGAAGACAACCAGTGGGAGGGAGGGAGGACGTAGAAGAAGGGAAGAGGCATAGTGAGAGTAAGAGTGGGAGTGGGAGGAGAAGAATAGAACGCAATGGGAGTGAGGGATGAAGAACATACTGGATGGGGGGAGAGGGATGAGGCGGTGAGGGGGTGAGTTTGGATGAAGAAAAGTAAATTAGAAAGTTTGGGTTTGGGGATGGTCAACTTATAGGAAATAAGGATCTATATAGTGCCACCTTATAAATTAACATGGAAAAATTGCAGGCCGGTCACTTTTTAGAGATTTGTAATTGTTTTAGTACTCTTTTTTTTTACAACCGCATAAGTCTACTTTCGTTATTTTCTTCTTAAAATGTCTATCACGACACGGAAAATGAACTTGTTCTTTAAAGAAATCGATATCCATATCCTTGCGCTGTCAAAACCACACCTAATCCTCTTATTCCTAAAATTTCTCCGGTGAATCTTTTTTCTTCCTAAAATTTCTCCTGTGAATCTTCCTTTCTTCCCAAATATCTTGACTTTGACCTGTAATTTATTATTTCTTCCTAAAATTTCTTCGTTGAATCTTCTTTCCTAAAATTTCTCCGGTGAATCTCTATTTCTATTACAATAGCCTGTAGCAAAGAAAGTTGATTTTCGTAGATATACGAGACCGATCATTTGTCGGGAGTCAAGATTGTCTAACTTGGGAGATAAATGTGAAGAAACAGAATGAGAGAAAAATCAAAGTCAAACTGTGCATCCCGTTGCACAAACTAACGCACACATTGGAATTTCAATGTATACAAATCACTCATCTCACTTAAGAATGCGGTAAGTGCCCCGCAATAACATATATGGTAGGTTCTTCCTAAAATTTCTCTGTGAATCTTCTTTTCCTCCTAAAATTTCTCCCTTAAATCTTCCTGATAACTTCTTCCTAAAATTTCTCATGTTAATATTTTTCTTGGTGAATTTATGTTGCCATTTGTTGATTATTGAAATATGCTTCTTGATAATTTAATTATCACCTTGCATATTTCATATATGTTGATTTACTTGCCCCCATTACAAGTGAATCATCACAAGTGGCTAAAAGGTCTGTGTACAGGTTAGTGTGGAAACTTGTATGATTTCACATAGGTCTTAGATTAGGTGTGACCTGATCTAGTCCTACCCTCCTATATGATGATTAAGACAGACCAACACTTCAGAATGCACTTAGCACTGGAAGACCTACAGCTATGTCAAAAGCCTTCACCGGCAGACATACCACAAGTTGAAATGCTCGTACCGGCAGACATCAGTTCTCCTGTATCGGAAGACTTGTTTCCACTGGCTCGAAGCTTTCCAACGGCAGACCTTAAAATCTGCACGTACTACAGAGAAAAGTCAAAGAAGCTGCTCAAATCAAGACTAATATGTCCGTGCCTCTAAAAGCCTGACATACTCAAAGCTACAAGACTTTCTCTCACTCAAGTAGTCAGTTAAAGTCAAAAAGCAATTAGTTTATTGAACAGACCACCTGACAGTGCAACAGACATCAGACCTACTCTTCAGAGACCTATCAACATAGTCCGACAGACAACGAGTTCCAAGATCTACATGACTAAATATCTGCTCTAGACAATCAAAGATCTTGAGGACAAAGATCTCTATTCGATATTCTTCAACCACTACATCTTCAACGGATAGAAATCTTCAAGTCTTCATCTCTCAACGATCATATTGATTCTCGCCTATATAAACCCTTCCCTCTTGCTAAACAGAGACATACTGTGACACACAGAGACACAGTGACAGTGTAAACTTCATCTAAGATCATCAGACGATACACTGTGAGCAACGAGTACCTCAATCTACTCAAGAACTTCATAGAAAAGAAATCATCAAAGAGATCGTCTTCACCAACGCATCTCTGATTTCTACAACAGATTGCAGTAAACTCATCCAGCTCTTAGCAAGACACCTTCAGTGGATTGCTAGGAAGAAAAGCTTGGAAAAGAGGAGAGAATGTTCAGAAACTTCAATAGGCAGAGATCAAGATCTAAAGATCGATGTTAGACAATGTCTGAAGAAAATAAAGAGCTGTCTGTAGATATTGCCTTCATATCTTCATATTTGTATCCCAATATAAATGTTGTTGATTGTGCAATTATCAATCATCATAGGAGGATGAGTGCTTTTGCACTCAATCGTTCATATATATTTTTATATCTGAACGACCTTAAAAATCATCTTCTCATAACAGTTTCTCGTTCTGGTCTCCTATTGTCCTTTGCAAGCTTAAAGATCCTTGAATGGATAATTAATTAAGTAAAGATTAAGACTTAGGAAGACAAAACTAGAAACTGTACATAGATTATTTAGACTGATGTAATATATAATTTATCTTTGAATAAATTCATATATTCTTAATAATGCTTTATCTCTCAGTCCTTAAATATCTATGAAGTTTTTATAAATGATTTATCTTTAGAAAAACCATTCTTTACCTGACCTCCTAAACCTGCATTTGAAAGAAGTAATAAGTGTGTTGTTGTTCTGAACATATATTCGTGTACAGCCACTTAAGACTTCTCCAAATCATAGCCTCTTTACTTTCCGCTATACAAATCTTTTATCAGGCTTTTGATTTGATTAAACAATTTATCGGCAGAGATATTACTTCTGCTTTGAGTAAGTTTACCGATAGCCTCTACCGGCAGACATACTCAACTTGATAAATTGTATTTGCCAACTAAACTATGCTTCATGTATATCCAAAAGAAAAGTTTTTAAATTGGCATTATAGGCTATTCACCCCCCCCCCTAATCTATTTGGGCATTATTGTGGACCAACACCATTTCGATAACTTTTTAAGTTGATTATCAAGGACATACGTGGATGAACAATTGTCAGGAGTCAAGATTGTTTAACTTGAGAGATAAATGAAAAGAAACAGAGTGAGAGAAAAATCAAAGCCAAACTGATACATCCTGATACACTATTTTGAATTATATTTCTATCGCGATGCATGATTTTTTAATTGCGATGCATAAAATTTCTTCCCAGTAATCTTGATGCAAAAATTGGATTGCCGATGCACACATTGGAACTGTGATGCATTTGACTTTGAATTACGATGTAGCGTGCGCCCTTATCCAATTTCATTTAGGGTATATTCGTCCTTTTACCCTTAAAATATCATTTACGATTAAATAAAATATGAATGATCTCAGTGATTGAAAATATCACGAAAGGGATCGGTCTGGTTATATCCCAACTAACAAATTCAGCATTAGTTAGTTACAAGTGGCAATTCTATACATTCCTATGGAAACAAAGTTGTTAGATGACAATAAACAGTGAGTTGAAGTCCTATCTACTACACAAAAACTTTGAAAAAACCGTCTTAGGTATATTTTCTATTAGACGGATCTCTTTGACTCGACGGTCTGTGTGTTGGTGGGTTGAGCTGTGAGAGAGTGAAGTACTGTCTTACAAATTAGAATCAAGAAGACGGTCTGACATGAACCTACTCCACATTTTATTGGATTCTTGAAATTGCTCATAAATTCAAATTCTCCATCCTTTTCTCAACTAAAATCGTGTCTGACTCGCAGATAAAAAGATTTTTTATTCGATTATAAATATTAGATAAATGTTTATTTTCAAAAGATGCTCATATAAATGGGGCTTATCAATTAAAGTAAGAATCAAATCAATGATTGTAAAAGTAACTTTCGTAATACAAAAATTTGGAAAACAAACATTTTTTTGAACAATTTAAGAAGAAAGGTAAAAAAAAATTTGGGACCGAGCATCAATTATCATCAAAAAATAACCAAAATACTCTTTCAAAAAAGGTTATCAATTAAAGTAAGAATCAAATCAATGATTGTAAAAGTAACTTTCGTATTACAAAAATTTAGAAAACAATTTTTTTTTGAACAATCTAAGAAGAAAGGTAAAAAAATTGGGACTGAGCATCAATTATCATTAAAAAATAACCAAAATCCTCGTTCGAAAAAGCTATCTACATAAATAATAATATAACTAAATTTCAATACTCTAATAATAACTATGAATTGATAATTATAAAACTAATATATATCAAAAAAAAGAACAAAAAAGAAAAAAACGCTTGCTTACGTATGCACGTGTACCAATAGATGAATTAGTATTGTAATAATATTAGTATCAATTACAATATTTTAACATTATTTATAGGGTGATAACTCTTCCACCCAATTTTCAACCATTAAAGTCCTCTGTACTTTTATTTAATCGGTAATGAACACTTTTAGGACAAAATAATGAATATACCCTTAATAAAATTGCATTAGGCACACTAATTTCAAATGTATGCATCACAAATCTAAATCGATACATCACCATCTAAATCAATGAATCATCGTTTTCTTGATTTGAGCATCGCGCTAAATCACATTGGGAAGACATCATCTTTTCATATCGCAAAATTCGAAGAAAGTTCAAAAGAAGCCAAAGAAGGGGAAGGAAGACTGAGAGTAGCTTTCCATACAAGAAGAGAAAAGGAAAGAGATGCGATCCATCATAAAAAGGAAAGGACTAGCAGACAAGAAAAAAATGACTCGGAGACTAGCAATCGACCACATCTGCCATCATCTCTCTCCTCAGATCCGGCCAAGCAACCTCCCAGCTCCGACCGAAGATTTTCTATCTATGGTGACTTCTTTCAAATCTAGCCAACGCCATATCACTCTCCATTCTCCAGCGCTCCCATCTTCTATCTTACTATCACCTAAACGTTTTATGCTTGATTTTACAATTGCGATCGTAGAATCTCTTTTCTCCCGATTTTTATAGTTTTGGCTCGTGTATTTTACGACAAAAGTTATACTCCCTCCGTCCCTAAATAATCGATGGATTGAAAAGAAAAAAGTAATTGAGCGATTATTTATATTGGTTTAATGTGTAGTTTCCTTTAATGTCCATGTATATGTGGCCCATAATTAAAGTAGAGTGAAAAAGTAAGGGTAAAGTGGTAAAAGTGATGTTCTAAAAAGGTAAGTTTCAAAGTGGACAATTATTTTGGGACGGACGAAAAAGGAAAGGAGGACGATAATTTAGGATAAAAGTTTCCTTTTTGTGTTAAAAAAAGGGAGTAAACAAATTAATTTTTTTTTGAAAAAAGTGTATCCTATAATTTATTAATTTATCCTAATATATATATATATATATATATATATATATATATATATATATATATATATATATATATATATATATACTATTTCACTATTTCTCTCTCCTATCTTCTTTGATTGTATTTCTTTATTTTCTATTTTCAATGCCTCCTCCCTATTTTCTCTCATCACCACACTCTTTTTAACTCTTTTAATCTATATATATATATATATATATATATATAATGGCAAGGGTTGATTTCTTCCTCCAAAATCTCACTTTTGAATTACCATTTCACTATTTCTCTCTACTATCTTCTTTGATTGTATTTATCTTTCTTTTCTCACGTCTCATCCCTATTTTCTCTCTCATCACCACCATCTCCTCTCTTTTAATTATGTTTAAATATTTTTCTCTCTTTAAATATAAAAAATAGTAACTAAAACAAAAATAATAGTTCCGCAGTCAAGAAAACAAAAATATAAGGGGTTAGTAAAATAAAAATAATTTATGGAACAAGCCACTATAAAAATAAAAGTTACAGAATCAACAAAACAAAAAATAATTTAATGCAGAGGTTAGTAAAATAAAATAATTTACGGAACAAAAGTTTAAAATAAATTCTTAAAATATATATATGTAAAACAAAAATACTTTAGTAAAATAAAAATATTTGATAGAACAAAAATAATAGTTACAAAGTCAATAAAAACAAAAAAATTTAAACTGAGGTTACTAAAATAATAAAAATAATTTATGGAACAAAATTTTAAAACAAATTCTTAAAAATAGCTATGTAAAACAAAAATACATTAATTAAATAAAAATATTTGATGGAACAAAAATAATAGTTATGGAATCAATAAAACAAAAATAGTTTAAACTGAGGTTAGTAAAATTATAAAAATAATTTACGGAACAAAAGTTTAAAACATATTTTTAAAAATAGTTATGTAAAACAAAAATATGTTAGTAAAATAAAAATATTTGATGGAACAAAAATAATTGTTACAGAGTCAATAAAACAAAATAATTTAAACTGTGGTTAGCAAAATAAAAAAAATTATGAAATTTTTTTTTCTGTTAAACTAATTATTAAAAATAAAACAAAAATAGTAGCTACGAAGTCAATAAAACAAAAAAAATATAATGGAAGTTATTAAAATAAAAAAAAATTACAAAACAAAAATAATAGTTAACCGTAAAAATAATTTAGTTATTTTGATTTCAGCTTATTTTCTTCTCAGAAATTTATTTATTCATAAAATAAAAATATAATTTAATAAAGTTAATCATTCAAAATGAAGAACTTATTTGAGTTCAGATTCTATTTGTAGGGCGGAAAAAAAATTAAGTTTGTTCGAAAACATTCATTATACAAAGTTTTTTAATAGTATAAAGTGTTCTGAGTTGTCAGACTATGAATTAACATTAAAATTAGTGTTCCATAAATAATATTGAGAAACAGTGACAATGTTGCAGGGTTATGCAATAAAACAAGACTACCCATCATAAATCTTGGGGAACACATTCTTGAAACAAAAATTTTGAAAGAAAGCAATGTTGGAGAAAATGTTTTTATCCCAAGATTGTCATTAACTTTATCCGATTTAAGACTGTCTTTTAAGTTCCGGAGAAGATAATTTATATTGTTGGTAGCATATGCAATGACAATTAACAAGTGTCAAAGTCAATAATTGCACGTAGGTCTCTTTTTGAAGGAAAAAAAACAGTATTTAGCCATGAACAGTTATATGTCATAGTTTCTAGAGTAACAAATTATTTTGGTTTGAAGATATTGATATACGGTGAAGATGAAAAAACCAACTAATAAGACAACAAATGTTGTGTATAAAGAAATTTTTTAGAATCTATAATAATTAGTTGACGTGCGTTTAACGCACGGGTTAAAAAAACTAGTTTATAATAAACTAAGTGGGACTAATTTAACTTTTGGATTTTATTAGATTACTTGTATATTTGAGTTGGGCTTTACGTTGACCAATAGTAATATCAAGGGGTAAATTCGGGCAGCTCCCTTTTTAAAAGTTTTCACCCGTTAAAATTCATTATTTTTTTAATTGGAAAAAGATATTTTTAGTGACGAAAAGAAAATAATACTCTTAATGAACCGACAATTTATGCATAACACTGCATCAATTTATATATCGCGATACATTAATGTAAATTACCTGATTCAAGTCAAGCAACCAATTAATGCATCGCGCTGCAAAATATTGATGTGCTGCACATAATCATTCATCAAAATCATAATGGTGTATCAAGACTCTAAATTGATGCCTCGATGATCTAAATCGATACATCGCGATTGAAATTTGATTGCATCACAATGCAAACTAGTTTCGATCGCATTTGTTCCGCCTTCTTCTTCATCCTCTGCCTTCGTCCCTACCGAAAAGTCCTCCAAGTCAACCAAGGTCGTTCCCTATTTTGTTACGCAATAATCCCTATATATATATATATATATATATATATATATATATATATAATGGCAGATCCACATATCACATTTAAATAAAGTAGTTTCCCGCCTAAATCACCTTACTAAAAATAAATCAACATTGATTCACTCAAATGTCTAATATCTAGATTACATTTAATGTATTATATATTTATATATAAAAAAACATTTATATATTATTGTAAAGTTGATTAGTCACAAACTGATTCAAAATTTCATTAGTTGAATTCTCCGTCCAACTTCTTAAAACTGTTTGAATTACGTCTCTTCCAACCTCCTGTATAAATACTTCATGCAAACTTTCAAATAACTACTCTGGAAGTTTGAATACAAACAACACAATAAATCTTTAGACATTTTCATGATTACATTTCCTATAAATCAATAAGTATCATTAAGCATGTCTAATCTATCTATTCATGGCAACGTACCAACAGTGCTAAAAGATCTGCATTAATTATGAGCAGATTGAATTATGAAAGTTCAATTGTAAGATAAGTATAAAACCAACAAATAAAACAATAAATGTGTTGCATAACAATTTTTTTTTCAAAATCTATAATGATTAATCTTACAATAATATATATTTCTACTTAACCAATTCTCCTCAGTTTATTATTTTAATTTTGTTTTTCTCTTTATTTTGCTTTTATATAGTTTAGTTGAAAAATATATATATCCTGTGTTTAACACAAGGCCACAAAAATTAGTTTCTCCAAACTTCAACACTTAATTTTTGTGTTGTTTCGATTAGGCTAGGAATCCATAAGGCATATATAAAAAGGAACACTAAGGGTCCGTTTGGTACAACGTTTTTAAAAAGCAGCGGTTTCAAAACGCTGCCGTTTCTTTACAATCATGTTTGGTATGTAATTTATCGACGCTATTTTCATAAACTTGAATAATTGTCAAAAAGACAGTTATACCCTTTGATCCACACGATTGAGAATCATGCGAGAAAAACCTAATATATATATATATATATATATATATATATATATATATATATATATATATATATATATATATATATATTAAATATCATCTAATAATCTAAAATATTAAAATTATGATCAAATTACAATTTACAAGATTAAAATTTTAAATCTAACAATTGGATTTCATTATATAAATTATAAATCTCAAGAAAATATGAATACCAAAAAGTAAATTTTGTGTCAAAGTTACAAATTATGTATTTAAATTTAAATTAAAAAAAAGGGAAAAAATAAATAAAAGAGAAAGCTAAAGGATAATTTGAAAATATAAATTGACTAATGGTAGATATTTTTTCTTTCTCGCATTTCCCAACCCAAAATATCACTCATCCCTTCCATTTCCCCAAACCCACTTTAACATTCAAAAGAGCTTTTTTTTGGGGGGGGGATTCAGCCTCCTTCGGCCCCTCTCTCTCTCTCTCCCTTTCTTTCTCTACACATCACTCCATATTTCCTCAAATCCAAGCCCTATTTCTCTCTTTCTTTCTCAACAGATCATACTCTGTTTCTCTCGCCTCCGCCCTCTCTAGACTCTCTCTCCAAATCCAATCCCTCCTCAATTTGCCCTTGCCTCCTCATCTCCTCCTCCCCCCGATCATCTCCTTCCTTTTGAAGGTAGTAGCTTGAGGAAAGAAAGAGGGGGTATATTTTTAGGTTGTGTTAATTTCACAATCAAGAAGAAGAACGTAAGGGAGGAGATAAATGAAGAAAAATGCAGGGGTATTTTGGGACCAGCCTTGGGAGGTGAGCGTTTTCTTATGGCGTTTTTGAAAAAAGCGATAATTTTCGGCGTTCCACAAACGCAGCGTTTTATAAAACACCGCGTTTCATAACCACGATATTGATACACTCCGATGGCTAAAACAGAGCGTTTTGAGAAGCGTTTTCCTCCAAAACGCGGTAACAGACAGGGCCTAAGAGAAAAAAATATAGGATGACACGTAATAAAGAAAAGAGAATGACTAGCGGCTAGTAAAGGACTTTTGGAGAAGAAGAGCGTTTGGTGAAGAAGATACAATCGGGTACTTGTTTGGTTTCATCCCATCAATATAACAATAGTATGATAGAAGTAAAATAATTGACACAATTAGTATGATGTATTATGGGGTTTGGACTCGGGAAAGAGAGGAAAAGTGAACGGTTTTATTTTCTAATTCTCTGTGTGTATCTGTGTTTGTGTTTTTTTTTTTTCCAAAAAAAGAAAAGAAAAATCGGTGTAGAATGATTAGGGCTGGTCATGAGGCATGTCCAAAGGGGCTACGGCCATGGGACACCAATTTTAGTGGCCCCAAATTTTTAAAAACTACCTTATACATTATATATACAATTTAATGGTAATTTTTTTAAAATCATAATTGGATTTATGACATGTTGGTTAAGGTTCTTCTAAGTTGTTGGAGAACTAGGTTTGAAGCTTCTGAAGAAGTTGGAGAACTAGGTTCAAAACCTGGAGGAGTATCAAAGTTTTATTACCTTATACATTATACATACAATTTAATGGTAAATTTTATAACACTTTGAAACTACTACAGTTTCAAACATGAGTTCTACAACATCTTTAAAAGTGTTTTAACCAACATTTCATAAGGCTAATTATAATAAATTTATAATTAAATCTCTCTCTCTCTCTCTCTCTCTCTCTCTCTCTATATATATATATATAATATAATGACAAAATGCCCTTATCAAAGAAAGACCTATTCTCTTTGATTGGAAAATCGTGTCCTGTCTTGAAAATGTCAATTTCTTTGTTTAATTTTAAAAACCCTGGCAAACCCCTTCAATTTCCCCACCCCCTCCGACTCCTTACGCTGCCAACAGCCGATTTACCTCCTCTCACTCTCTCTCTCTCTCTCGTTGATGAAACAACATAGTTCTCCCCTCTCTCGCATATTGATGGATTATGCCTCTCACTCGCTCTCTTCCTTTAACGCTACCAGGTATGTCGCTCTCCTCTTTCTCCCTTTGATGAAACACCGTAGCTCTCCCTTCTCTTGCAGATTGATGGATTCCGCCTCTCGCTCGCTCTCTTCCTCCAACGCTACCTTTCCCGTCAGGTATGTCGCCCAATGCCTTTCGTTTGTGCATGCATCTAATTCCATTTATTTCTATTTTTCGTTGAAGACTCACACACATATCTAGATCATACTGATAACAATGATGCAGAAGTCACTACTCATAATGCAGAATTGAAGTTAATGATGCTGGCAAGATTACAAAGGACAAACCTTCAACTACACATAAGGGTGGCGAGTGTATTTCTGGGAAAGTGTCTCAAAGCTTAAATGAAGACTTGGGCTGTAATTACAAAACTGAAGAATCACAAGGGACCTAATTGTATTAGTATGTTTAGTCTGTTATGTTTGTTAGGGCTCTTTTGTATAAGTTTGAGTTCCCTCCATTGTATCAGTTCAGTTTTTCCGAATCATTAACAGAAATAACAAAATATCTTCTCTCTCTCAATTCAAAATTGTTCATGGTATCAGAGCTCTTCCGCGAACTCAATTTGTTCACTAAAATCCTTCAACAATGGCAGAAGAAACCACTACTACTGCTACCAATACTATCGATCCTACACAATCTACACAGAATGTAGAGACAGATGATTACGATTTAGCTGAAGTCAATCTTGTTCTTCCTTCTTCATATCCATTGTACCTGCATCCAAACAATCATCCAGGAATGCATCTTATTTCCCAAGTCCTTGTGAAACCAATGGAAGCGTGCAATGGTAATTGCTCTCTCTTCAAAACTAAAATTGGGAATAGTTACAGGACTAAATAAGAAACCTAACAATCAATCTAAATACATCTCCCACTGGCAACAATGTAATGATATGGTTACATCGTGGCTTTTGAATGCCATTTCGCCAGAAATTGGAACTAGTCTGATTTACTTTAAATCAGCTAATGAGATCTGGGAAAACTTGGAGTGTAGATTCACTCAAGGCAATGCACCACAAGTCTTTCAAATTAAGAAGGAATTAATGATGCTGCAGCAAGGATCAATGTCAATTCCATAATATTTTACAAAATTCAGATCAATCTGGAATGAATTTGAACAAGTTAGTAGTATGCCAAAATGTGTATGTACCTGTTTGTGTGATTCTGTGAAGAAAATGGATGAATACACTCAACTACAACAAGTCACTCAATTTTTGATTGGCCTGAATGACTCCTATTCTGGAATAAGGAGTACTATTCTGACGAAATCTCCTTTGCCAAGCATGAGTAATACATTGGCTTTGTTGATGCAAGATGAAAAAGTCAAGGAGTGTTCTGTGTTACATACTTCTGTACCTAGCTATGTTGATCCAAATGTAACCACAACTCTATATGTTAAGAATCCTTCCTCTCAACACAAATCCTATGGAGGCAAAAAGTCAAGTTCAAAAGCTCATCTCACTTGTGCTCATTGTGGAGGTACAGGACATGCTAAGGAAAACTGTTTCTTTATTTTTGGCTTTTCAGATTGGCACAAGTTACACGGAGTCAAACCAGATCCAGCAAAGATGCCTAAGAACTTGAAAAGTAAAGGTGTTCTTGGTCCTGCTCCTGAGATTAAATCAACTGCAGGTTCTCTTGCCAATGATGCTGGTATGCCATTGGAGCAACAATCTTCTGAAACTGGAACTTGAAGCATTTCTATATCTGAAGAACATTACAATCACTTACTAAACATGCTTAATAAACAATGTTCCACAGCATCAAATGCTCCTACAACTCAGTTTGTAGGTAAGTCATGTATATCTCCTAGCATTATTGGTTCTACTCATAAAAGCTCTCAAGCCAGGAATGCACATGAATGGATTATAGATTCAAGAGCCTCTGATCATATAACCTTCTCTTATGATTTGCTTGTTGATCATGTTCCTTTCTCTTCAATTATTGGCTTACCTAATGGTTATACTGTTTCTATTACTCATTCTGGTAAAGTCATTCTGCCTATTGGCATCACTCTGGTTAATGTCCTCTATGCTCCTAAATTTACCTTCAATCTGTTATCTGTTAGTAAACTAATTCCTCACAATCCTTGTTGTGTTTCTTTCCTATCTTCTTACTGTTTGTTTCAGGACTTAGCCAGCAAGAGTATGAAGGGGATTGGTAAATTGGAAGGAGGACTTTATAAACTTGACTTGTTTGATACTACTTCTGCTCCTGCTAGATCTCCATGTCCTGGTTTTATTGCTTCCACTGTTACTGCTATTTCTGAATCTTTATGGCATCTTAGACTAGGCCATGTTCCTCTTTCCACTTTAAAACATTTGCCTATATCATGTAAGAAAGATGATATTGTCTCTATATGTGAACCTTGTCATTTGGCAAAACAGTGTAGAATTCCTTTTCCTTTAAGTACTACTCATGCTTGTGAACCATTTGCTCTTATTCATTGTGATGTGTGGGGTCCTTACACACATAAAACATATAATGACTGTAACTCATTTCTTACAATTGTTGATGACTATTCTAGGACTACCTGGATTTATTTACTTTCTTCAAAGTCTCAGGTCTTGTCTTATTTCACGTCCTTTCTTAAATTCATTAAAAATCAATTTCATACATCTGTTAAAGCTGTTAGATCTGATAATGGAACAAAATTTTTTAATACTTCCCTAGCTTCTCTTCTTACTTCTCTTGGGATTGAACAACATAGTTCATGTGTAGCCACTCCACAACAAAATGGTAGAGTAGAAAGGAAACACAGACATTTGTTAAATGTTGCTAGAGCTCTTAGGTTTCAAGCTCATTTACCCATTAAGTTTTGGGGGGGATTTTCTTTTGACTGCTACTTACCTGCTCAACAGAACTCCTAGCTCTGTCCTCTCTTTCAAAACACCTTATGAAGTCCTACTGAACAAATTACCTACATACACTCATTTGAGGGTTCTTGGTTGTCTTTGTTTTGCTTCTACACTTTAGTCTCAAAGAGATAAATTTTCACCAAGAGCCTCCAAATGCATCTTCTTAGGCTATCCTTATGGTAAAAAGGCATACAAATTATATGATCTGACAACTCATAAAATTTTCTTTTCAAGAGATGTCTTCTTGTATGAAGATCAATTTACATTCTCTCAACCAACCTTTTCTAGTCCTGACTGCTTGATTCCCATGTTCATTCATCCTTCTACTTTCTATGATGCTACAATTCCTGAGGATTCTCTTTCTTCTTCCTTTCAACCTATGATGTCTTCTCCTCTTAATCATACCTCCTGTCTTGAGGCTGTTGTCTCTTCTTCTAATAGTCCTCCTAGTTCTACACATCCATCTAACAGTTCTGTTAGTTCTGCTCCTGCATCTAACAGTTCTGATAGTTCTGATCTTCCTACTAATTCCCCTATTTCTTTAGATCACTGTCCTTCACCTATTCCTTCTAGACATGTGAGACAGAGAGTTGTGCCAAGAAAGCATCAGGATTATACTGGTCTGCCCTCTCAATTTACTAAGACCTCTTGCTCTGCCAGGTTAGAGTCTTTAACTTCTTATTCAGCTGTTTCCCCTACCTATTTTTCTTATATATGTAATATTTCTGCTCTAACTGAGCCTACTAGCTACAATCAAGCCTTGAAAGATCCAAACTGGTGCAAGGCCATGGCTGCAGAACTTAATGCCTTAGAACTCAATAATACTTGGGAATTACAGGAGTTACCTTCAAATAAGAAACCTGTAGGATGCAAATGGGTGTATAGGATCAAATATAATCCCAATGGATCTTTGAACAAGTACAAGGCTAGGCTTGTTGCCAAGGGCTTTACACAGACAGAGGGTGAAGATTACTTTGAGACATTTGCTCCAGTTGCTAAGATGACAACTGTGAGGCTTTTCTTAGCTATCACTGCCCTTAAGGGTTGACATCTCTCTCAAATGGATGTTGCTAATGCATTCTTGCATGGGGACTTGGATGATGAAGTTTATATGCACTTGCCTAAGGGTTATTCTCCTCCTGCTACCTTTCTTTTCTCTGGTTCTGCACCTGTTGTGTGTAAGCTCAGGAAATCTCTTTATGGTCTTAAGCAAGCACTAAGGTAGTGGTATAGTAAGTTTGCATCTGCTCTTCATTCCTTTGGGGTTTGTTGAGTCCAAAAATGATCATACCTTGTTCACTCTGATTAGAGATAATTCATTCACAGCTATCCTGGTGTACGTAGATGATATACTCATTACAGGTTCTCATCCTTCTATGATTTCTCAAGTGAAAGCCTTTCTGCACAATCAATTCAATGTTAAAGATCTTGGTCCACTCAAGTTCTTTTTGGGGATTGAAATTGCTAGATCCAAGGCTGGAATATGCATTCATCAAAGGAAATATACATTAGATATTGTCTCTGATGTGGGTTATATGTCTGCCAAGTCTTCAAAGCTTCCTATGAAACAAGATGCTCATCTAGCTGCTGATGTTGGTCCTCTTCTCAGTTATCCACATCAGTATAGGAGGTTAATAGGCAAACTCATTTACTTAACCATTACTAGACCTGATATTGTCTATGCAGTCCATATCTTAAGTCAGTTTCTCGCTCATCCTAGACAACCTCATTGGGATGTTGCTCTCAAGCTTGTTAGATATCTTAAGGGTTCTATTGGTCAGGGTCTTCTTTATTCAGCCTCTGCCCCTTTGATTTTGTTTGTGTACTGTGATGCTGATTGGGCAGCATGTCCAACCACCAGAAGATCCTTCTCTGGCTAATGTGTTCTTCTGGGTGGTTCATTGATCTCATGGAAGGCTAAGAAACAAAGTGTTGTCTCTAGGTCTTCTTGTGAAGCAGAATATAGAAGTATGGCAAATGCAGTCTGTGAGATTCAGTGGTTGGTGTCTCTTATGAAGGATTTTGGCATTTCCACTCTTACTCCTGTTGCTCTTTTCTGTGACAACAAGGCAGCCTTGCATCTGGCCAATAATCTCGTCTTTCATGAACGCAACAAACATATTGAGATTGATTGTCATCTCATTCGTGACAAGATTGCTGCTGGTCTTGTTCTTCCTCACTATGTTCCCTCTAATGCTCAGCTTGCATATTTGTTTACTAAAGCTTTACCTTCTACCACAATTATTTTCCTTTTGTCCAAGCTCAATGTTCTCAATTTGTTTCGCACGTTTAGCTTGGGGGGGGGGGCTGATAACAATGATGCATAAGTCACTACTCATAATGCAGAATTAAGTTAATGATGCTGGCAAGATTACAAAGGACAAACCTTCAACTACACATAAGGGTGGCGAGTGTATTTATGGGAAAGTGTCTCAAAGCTTAAATGAAGACTTGGCTGTTATGTTTGTTAGGGCTCTTTTGTATAAGTTTGAGTTCCCTCCATTGTATCAGTTCAATTTTTCCGAATCATTAACAGAAATAACAGAATATCTTCTCTCTCTCAATTCAAAATTGTTCACATACAAACACAGTCATAGGCACACAATTAGACTCACACGCAAACATTTGCTCACCGATACAATCCATCTCCCTAATTATTTCCTAATTTACTTTTTTTTTTTTTTTGTATATTCAGAGTCCTTTTCTGACGTTTTTTGTTTCTTGTGAATGAATTTTATTCTCATGTTCTAATGATTGAATTCTTCGGTCATATATATATGCTTGATCAAGTGGACGAGTATATATTCATGAGGATGCAAGTGGTTCAAATAAAATTGGGTAGCTTGAAAATTTATGACCAACTTAGCCTACTTCTTAGACTGATTGTTGTAATTGAATGTGAACAAATTTTGATTACTTCTTGGACTGATTGCTGGGGTCTTGAGTTATTCCTCTTTCGAGTATTTAAAAGCGGCTCTCTTGAGTAAAAGAAAGTCTGCAAATTTGGAGCCATTTCGGAGTGTTTGTTGTGGGGCATTAGCTGGTGCAATATCAACTATATTGACTACTCCACTGGATGTGGTCAAGACTAGGTTAATGACTCAGGCTCATGTGGAGACATCTGTGAATAAGATTGGCTTGGGTGTTTCCTCCACAATGAAACAAATTTTGAAGGAAGAAGGGTGGGTAGGCTTAACTCGCGGAATGGGGCCGAGAGTTCTTCGCAGTGCGTGTTTTTCGGCCGTTGGGTACTTTACTTTTGAGACTGCTTGGTAGAGTTGTTAAGGTAAGTTGACGGGGTTGGCCAATCCGTAACCCACTATAACCCGCCATTTGGCGGAGTTGGATGGACCAACCCATAAAATGTGTCGGGCTGGAAAATTGCC
This sequence comes from Codonopsis lanceolata, assembly GCA_013146195.2. Taxonomy (NCBI): domain Eukaryota; kingdom Viridiplantae; phylum Streptophyta; class Magnoliopsida; order Asterales; family Campanulaceae; genus Codonopsis; species Codonopsis lanceolata. The sequence continues at coordinate 209,775 of CM028379.1, forward strand.
AACCCAATCCAACCCATCTTGGGTTGTGGGTTAGGCGGGCCAATCCACCAACCTTTTTTCCAATTACTCTAAATAATAAGAATAATCATAACTAACACAAAAAAAAAGTCACAATTCATTAAAACATTATATTTTCTACTATTATATTTTAATAGTATTTTCTAACAACTTTTTCTAATATTAATAGAATAAAATGAGAAAAAAAATAGAAGTAAGAAACTATTTTATCATTACTTTTTTTTGTATGTTCTTATAATCATATTTCTATAAATATTGCGGTTAATATACCTAATTCTGACATCTTTAGTTGTTATAAGTGCCACTTTTTGAACGAATTCAAAATCATTTACTAATATTTCAGATATAAAATATAATCTTATATTTTGAGCGAAAATGATTTAAACTAATTATTTCAAACTTATGACCTTGTTATTTGAAACTAGTATATGGTGGGTCAACCTGCCTCAACCTGCAACTCACCGCATACTTAACCCATTTGACCAACCTCATAATGAGTTCATATTTTCCCAACCCAACCCACATTTTTTAAGTGGCGGGACGGACTAACCCATTTTGACAGCTTCTAGGCCTGCAATTCATCAGTATCTTAGTTGCAAGGAGCTAGAAGAGACTGCAGTTGAAACTAATGCTAAGCTTGTGGAGACTACAGTTGAAAGTAATGCTGGCAGAACCAATTGATTTAACCTGCTACGATGATTTGGTATACACTCATGGTGATTTCTTATCATCTTTGAAACCCCCTTGAGCAAGTTCGTCGAAAACGAATATGGATAAAAGAAGGGATGAGGCTTGAATTGTGGAGGTGCTATGAAGTTGATCCCTCCCGACAAAAGAACAAAAAGGGGGAGGATCATTTTACTGATAGTCCAGGGTGGCCGAGATGGCTGCTGCATGAGCCAAACTATCTGCTGTGAAATTGGCTATATGATAGCAGAAAGAGAACCAAACTGCTTTGCACTAGTGGATGAGTCATGAGTGTTTACACTTAATAGAACATAATAGTAAAGTTGTAATTACTGAGTCAATTTAAATATTAATCTCAACTCAAGATTGTACCAACTACCAAGTAAATTGCTCTACCAAGATATATCATCAGGCAATTTGGATCATGAAGGTCTTTTTTGTCCCATTATGGGAAGTTTAAGCCAATTCCATTCCCATCCTGTTACGATTTTTTCATTCCCATTCTCGCCCCACTTAACCCCATTCCCAGTTAAAAAATAATTCCTTAGAATGAAGATATGATCACTTTTTACACTACTGAATTTGTATTTCATGCCAAACTAAGGTAGCGATTAAGAAAGGTAATACTCCCTTCTTTCCTAAATAATGGTCTTGTTTGACTGGGCATAGATTAAGAACAACTAATTAACTGTATTATAAACTAGTATTCCGTCCCATGCGATGCACGGACTTAGTATTATTATAAATAAAATAAGAAAACTTTAATAATTAGAAAATAAAATTGAACTTCCTTTTTGATGAGTGATGAACCACAATTCACCATCTAATCTTACACATACTTGAAAAATATGGTACAACTTATGAGGATCATAGTAATAGTAATTTAATATTTTGGCTTTATTTATCGATCTACATCCACCAACTAATTTTTGTGAATCGTTAAACTTCTCTCTTTTTATATTCTAGTAAAGTTAATCTGAATATAATAAATATTGATTCACGTGCATAAAAATATATGTCACATTAAAAAGCTAAAAAATAATATAACATGAACTTGAGAATGCATGCATGAAGGTTCCAAGCTGCTATTACACTTTCCTAGGAAATCTTAATTTTAATGGGACACTTTTTCTTTACAAAAAACGGTTAATGTTAATTTACGAAATTATCGCTTCAAAATCACTTAATTCATTTCTTTTTGAGGATAAATATATTAGTACTGCATTGTATACTCTATTATGCTTGAGGAAACTTAATGTTAGTGTTCGAAATTAATTATGCACTACATGTGTTTTTATTGCCGAAATTAGAAAAAATGTTTATGCAAGGTTCAAGATATATATTAATGATTTGTTTTCTATATTTGAACGTTCAGTGTTATTTAATTTTCATATGTTTAATTTTTTTACCATGTTAATGATTTATGATTAGTATTCATTTACTAAATTTAATTAATATGCTATTAAAAAGCTAATTTTTTTTCCATCAAAGAATTCGTATAAATTGTTATGTTTTTTATTTCAATTAATCATTTAGTTTGAACAAAGTTATTATTTATTTTTAATATGTATAATAGCATGCAACCTTGATTCCTGAAAACAAATTTATTGTCAAAGTGAAAATAATAAAAAAAATAAAAAAAAAATAATTGCAAGTTGGAAACATAACTAAACATTAAGAAAATTGTGTTACGCACCTGAAATGAAAGATTATATAACTGACATATATAGCCTTAACTTCAAAGCTCATTGAGCCTTGGTTGGGCTGAGGTAGGAAGTCATTTTACAAATATTTTTTCTTACTTGGTGAACATTACGATGTTCATCAAAGTAATAACAACAATTTTATATTGGATTCATTATTGAAATCTAATTGATAATTGAATAGCCATGAGACTATTGATCTCTCCAAGGTCTTCATATACAACACCCCAAATTAATCTTGCACGTTATTATATATATTTTGATGTTGTATTCAATTATTGAAATAAATAATTATATATTATTTTCTTGAAATATTATTGTAGCTTAAGACACTGATAATATTTTTATTTTAATACATAATGAAAATAATTCAACTTCATTTGATTAGTGTAGACACTCCAATTTCATACTCATGATATATGACATGTCATAAAATATCAAGACATGTTAAAGGACTAATGAATGTCAAGTTACATGGTTGAAAATGTAAAAGAAAAGAAAAATGCATAAACAGTTGAATTGCAGGGGGCCAAAGTGCCAAAAATGACAAGAGAAAAGGCTGTGGGTGCTGCCCACATCCCTCCTGGGCGCCGCGCCCACAAGCCCTATAGGCGGCACCCACAGCTTCCCAAAGTACTGGTGCAGTTAGTCTAAGGTGCAACCTTTTCAGTGCGCGGTACAAGCTGTTGAAGCTCAGAGGTTAAAACTTAACTGCGAATGAATCTCTCATCTTCAGTTATAAATAGAAGCTCCGTGTTCACAATTTCACATAGTTAAGAAATTCACTGTGTGAGAAACTTTCACCGCAGTCTGTTCTCCTGAGAGAACGCCGAGGTATTTTCCTCTCGAGCCCCGAAGCTCTGCCAAATCTTCCTTAAACACTCAAACTCTCTGGCCAAAGTGAACCATAGTTACCCTGCTAAGTTTCCGCCCTATTTTACCAGTTCAAAGGAACCAAAAAGAGCTGTTGCCCTGCCCGATTTCAGACGTCAAATCCAGCCAAAGTAAACTGTAGCTCTACTCGATTTCAGACGCAAGCAAGCATGCAAAGCTAAAAGCTGTCAAACGGGCCAGCCCGAAATAGTGTCGGGCCTCATAGAACTCAAGCCCAACCCATGTGCACTTCATGCCTATAGGCCAAAAAAATAACTATTTTTTAATTAAAAAAACTCACAAATTAGCTAATAAAAGTTATATAACATATCAAAAGTTCAAAACACACATACTTACTAGTCTAACTTACACAATTACAAAGCAAGAGTGCAACCAAAGCAAATATAAACAAAGGTAGTAACTTCAACTATTAAACGAAATAGAAACTAGAAAAACTATAATGTTATAGACCAAAGAAAAAATGCATGTGCTACTTGAAGGGTAGTTTTTTCAAAAAAAATTTATAACCAAATTGAAGTTCATCATACTATCCCAAGTGTTGTCTGAGGATAGACAAAGTTTTTTGGGATCTAGTTTACAAAACCATACTAACTGGCAAATGTTCATTTTTTTATTCACCCGACACAATCTAGCATTTAAATTTTATTTTTTTTAATCAAGTTTATACTATTGAGGCTTTTTATTAGCTAATATCAGATTGAGATTCTCAATTAAATAGATCATTTACGATAAAATTACTAATCACAATCATACTAAACTGGATTGGAACTTGGAAGATCAACTTCATTTCCTCTTTGTAAAGTGTAACTTTCATCGATTTAGAATATGAGTTTCAACCAAAAAGAGAACAATGATTTGGAAATAGATCATACTGTGTCATAAATTAATCTAACCAAAAGAAAAAAAAAGGTAGTCTAAATGAATGTCTTATAGTTTTTACTTTTTAGATTTATGTTTTAGTTTTTAATTTTGTAATTAAGTTTAAGTGTTTAACTTTATGATCGGGCCTGACTTTTTAAGGTCGGGCAAGAGCATTTCCTGCGTGTCGGGTCAAAGAGGCTGGCTTTTTTCTGCCTTCTAAATTAAGGCTCAAAGCCCTTGAAAAGTCGAATTGCTGGACCTCGGCCTGCATGGGCCGCTCAATTTTGACTAACCACGTAAAGCAAACAGGTTGTTACCCTGGATCCGAGGAAAACAACAAAAAGGAATTGTTATGCTGCCCGAATCCACGCAACTGCGAAAAGCAAAAAGACTCCATCTCCATGAAGGACAGAGCGAGCGCACCTTAAAGCCTACCAGAAGGAAGTTTGGTACGGGATAAAACCCCCACACTTCAAGAGGTAGGTACTTTAAAGTTTTATTTACTTTTTATCTTAAAAAAATGCTATTTAAAATAGTAATATATCATGAAATAAGCAGTTATGTTGCCTGAATTTCTATAACAAATAACACTAAAGTAAGTCGTTATTATGACGAAATTTTTATAAATATACTTGCAACTTTAAAATGAGGCTGCTATAAGTTTCTTTATTTCTTTCATTATATACGCATATATATATATTTTAAAATGTTTTATTTGATCTGTTAATTTTATAAAAGAACATATTTAGTCAAAAACCTATTTTGAGTCCGAAAGGGCGAGTTGGGTGTCTAACCCCTTCTCAACTAGTAACTTAGCCTCCGAACTCTTTTACAAAATCTTGTTATTTTTTGTTTTTCTTTGTTTATCCTTAAAATAAAGATGACGACTTTGTTATTCACATTTTGAGCCCACAATTTGAGGTCGGGCGTATTTCACGCGCTTGAAAGGTTTTTCTTTTCTAAAACCCACCCGCTTTCTCATGCAGCGGGGGAGAGGTCGAAAAATGGGACACTCACAATTAGTATATATGAATTCAAACGACTCAACATAAAAGATGAATTCAAACCTTTTTTTTATTTATGTATCATTTCAATACTAATGATCCAAATTCAATTTTATCCTTCCAAAGCAAATACATTCAATAATTATAACCATTTTGATTTTTCATTTACCAAGAAAAAAGACAAAAATAGACAATAAAAGTGTTCCCATTTTTGGAAAGTTTATTTTGGCGTGAATTTTCAAATGGTGCATCTCTTTATATATATATATATATATATATATATATATATATATATATATATATATATATATATATATATATATATATATGGTATGAAATATAGTTTTCCTTTAAAGCATGCATATGGTTAATTAAAATAGAAAGAAAAAGTAATGGTAAAGGGGTTAAAGTGTTTTTTTATAAAGAAAAGTTTAGAAATAAGACAGTTATTTTGGAACAGATAAAAAAACAAAACAAAACAATTAATTAGGAATGGAGGGATTACAATATAACTTGTCAACAATTTCTTGGATAAATAATTCTATTAAAAATATAAAAATTAGAATTATCATAAAGTTTGCAGCAATGTTTTATCTTCCTAACAAAAAGGACAACAAATTCTATGATGGAAGTGAACGTTGACTTCTTAAAGTTCTAATAATTATTTTTTTATGGGGTATACTTAATACAATACATATAAAATGCCTAATATAATACTTTTGAAAAGTATTTGACCAAAATACCATTTACCTAATTTAAATTTTTTGTTTTTTTTTGTTAAATTTAATTTAACAAATTTTACAATTAAAAACCTACAATAATTTAAACACAATTTATTAATTAAATTGATTAATGAATAATATTTGAATTGTGTTTAAATTAAAACAAAAATAAATAAATAAAAATGGGCTGTTAGGACTGCCACCAACCCAGTCCCAAAGCAACCCACCCCCATTTGGACTGCCACCAACCCAGTCCCAAAGCTGCCCACCCCATTTGGAACCCAGTCCTAAAGCAGCCCACCCCATTTGGACTAGCACCAACCCAGTCCCAAAGCAACCCACCCCATTTGGACTGATTCCCAACCAGTCCCTAACAGCCCATTTTTTTATTTTTTTTGTTTTAATTTAAACCCAATTCAAATATTATTCATTAATCAATTTAATTAATAAATTGTATTTAAATTATTGTAGTTTTAAATATAAAATTAGGTAATTTAAATTTTAAAAAAAACAAAAAATTTCAATTAGGTAAAGGGTATTTTGGTCAAATAATTTTCAAAAGTGACGTATTAAGCATTTTATAGGTGCTGTATTAAGTATCACTGTTTTTTTTATTAATGGATGTGTATATATATGTATGTGTTATATGTATAAATTGGTTGGGGTAACTTATCAAAATAAAATAAAATTGGTTGGTGTATAAATGTGATACAATGCCATTCCCATTCCCATTGGGAAAAATAATGCAGTCCCATCAACCTACTTGATTTGATTCCCATTCTGGACCTATTAGGATGGGATGGGATGGGATTCCCATTTACCCTGCCCCTTTGCCATCACTTATTAACCCATGTATTTCATTAACTACTTTGTTTTGTTTTTCGTGATCCTTCATATCTTTCAAGGAAGAGCAACGTCCGGACACATCTATAGGATTCTGCATCTTCGTTCAAACTTGTCAAGGAGATTCTGTTCATAAATCCAGCACACAGTTTGTTTATTAGAAAGTGCCTCACTGATAAGTATATAGTACTCCCTAAGTCGCGGATAAAAGTCATGGGTTGAAACGGGTAACGGGCCCAACCCAATTTACATGACACGTCAATATTGTTGGATTGAAATGGGTAACCCCTTTTGACCCAAAAATGTTAACGGATTGGATTGAGTAATTAGTGAGTTGAATTGTCAGGCCTATTGACGACACAATAGTATTTTATTATTATTAAGTTTGATAATTTGTTTGGCTTAGTACATAGAGTTTCATTCAGTTTTCGCTACTGTGAACTAATCACATTTTCCATAACTTTTTTACCTGTGAATCCATATTGAAATAGAAAAATTGTTTTTTTAGTCCAATCCATTTTAAATGATTGATACATGATATATATACGAAAGATTTGTCTCATGTGTTTGTAGTTCTCCTTCTTATCCAAATGAAAAATCAAATTATTGGTGTTGTAATTGATCTGCTACAATTTCAGGTTCTGAGTAACAAAGAATATTTGGATGAAGTACTTTGCCATACTCTGCATGGGCGTCTTGGTGAACCAACATAAGTCTCATCTCTCATGGCATTCATTTGCTTGCCTGCATCATCTTACATCACTGGCCAGATAATTTGTGTTGATGGTGGGATGTCAGTGAATGGATTTTATCTGAGACATGGCTAGAGTATGAAACCCTTCATCTATATTAAAGTTTATAGAGTTTTGATTGTAATAGAGGCTCTACCTGTGCACTTTCTCTTGTATTTGATTTCTGAAATTTTTTGTTCTTATGAGCTGATTAATCACGTTTATTTCCTTAATCGCCTGTTGCAATATATACCTTTTGCTATATGATAACGCCATTTGATACATTCATATTTGAAAGGAAGTGGTTCATTAATAAATGATTTGTTCCGTGCTTTAATTTTATCTTTTGCTATTGTGTGGCAGTGGACCGTAGTGAGGGTTATGAATGTATGAATTACTGGTGATGAGGTTTAGGTTACACCACTTTAGGGAGGCGATAGTTGGTTTTATCAAATTGAGAAGCGGGGGAGGACCCATGATACAACTGTTAGAGGGACAAGTGTATTTTTTTATATGGTCTTTTTGATAATTGTTCATTGAAGATTTTGGATCCAAAAATTGAAGAGAAACAAGTTACGATTTCTGTCAATGATGACATTAGGTCAAACACAATTCGGGTAGATTGGGGGGTTTTTTTTTTTTTGGCCGGTTTTTCATTTGTACCAAATGAATTATATATACTGAAATCATTTTGAATTATTTGGAAAAACACAATATATTTCTATTCAAGTAGTTTCCTCCAACATTACATTTCCTTTATTTATTATTTTAATTTTGTTTTACTTCTTCATTTTTCTTGGCTATTATTTAATAAAAAAATATATTTATCTTTACGTGTAACGCACGAGTGTAAAACGAGTTGTATATATAATGTATAAGGTAGTTTTTACAAATTTTGGGCCCCAAAATTGGTGGCCTATAAGTGGTCCCAAGTTCAATTCCTATTCTAGCCATTAAATTTTGGGCAAAACACACAATTGATCCATGTAGTTTGTGTGTTTTTGGCTATTCGTCCCTGCACCTCGCAAATGGTCCCTAAACTTAGAACGTTAACACGAATGGTCCCTCCGTCCAATTTTGTCCGTTAACTACGTTCACATGTCCCACACGTACATTTGGGGAAGGGTAAAATAGACATTTAATCTTGAAAACTATAGGGACCAATCTTGGGATATAAATACAATTAGCTAAATTAAATATAAACACTTTCTCCTCCATTCCCCACCTCATTCTCTTACATTCCACCATGGCTGCCACCAAACCACAACCATAGTTCTCAGTAACAAAACCCAAAGAACCTAAAATTGGAAAATTACTTCATGGGTCTTTTAAAATTTCATTGTTCACCGTCTCCATCCTCCCTCGATTTCCACCGCTCACACACACACAACACATTCACAAAATTCAGTTACTAACAACACCCACTTCTTTGAAACCCAGCAAAATTCAGTTCTCAAATCCAAAAAGAACTTACGTGTGAGTGATCCAGTGCAAGGAGAGAGATAAAGAGAGAGTCTGGTCAACTCAAGAAAATCCCAAGTTATCGCGTCCCCGTTTCCGACCTTCACGTTCTTCAGCTCTACCGCCGTCTCATCGGTGTCGTAGGAAAAATGGCCATCGATGTCGACTGTTTGTGTTGTTCATGGGTGGAGTGCGTTTGTAGAGGGTGGGGAAAATAGAAAGGGAAAGAGATATAGGAGAAAAAATGCGTAAGAATTTTTGTCAATAATTTTTTCCACCAGCTTGAAATTTAATTTGGATTGGTCACCTTTTTGAAAGCTTGCTGGTATTTATGGGTTTTTAAGGGACAATGGGGCATGTGGTAGGGATTTGTTTGGGGGGGGGGGGAATTTAGGGTTAGTTAATTCCAGCAATTTTGGCTATCAAATTTCCAGGTTCTATCCAGTTCGTGAATGGAATTAGATTTCATGGTCATTTTAGCATGGGTGCTACAGAAGAAATCAAGGCCATCGGCTCCACTGGATATGCTAAATGAGATTGATAACTTTTGTTTTATGTGGGAACATCTAGAAGCAATATCTTTCAAGCTTTCTAGTAAATGTGTGTGTGTGTGTATGAGAGAGGACAATAATTTTTTCCACCTAGCTACACAGTTAGTCCCTGAACTTTTAAAGGCGAAATGACTATATTACTCTATTAAAAATGCACGTGAGACGCGCATGTATTAACTTAACAACCAAAAAATAAAGGAAGTAAACGGAATGACCAACTTTGTTAAAATTGGTTTGTACGAGGACCAGTGGCCAACAAATTTTTGTACAGGGACGAAAAACAAAAAAAATCGAAAACTACAAGGACCAATTATGTAGTTTGCCCTTAATTTTTTTTTGTGTGTTGAATTTTTATTTGGGAGAAATTCATGCCAGTCCCTTTTGAGTTATTTTCAACCTCTAAGTCCCACATATTTTTATTTAATCGCGCGGTAAAGTATATTTTTGAGACAAAATAACGAAGATACCCTTAATCAGGGGCAGACGTACACTTGCTAAATTGGGTGCAAGTGATGCCACTTTCAAATTTTTGTTTTTGTTTTTTTCACCTTGTAAATCGACGTCGTTTTACAAGGTGACCCACATATAATTTTCAATGTGACCCACCTTCAATTTCCAAAATCCCAACTAAATCACTAAGTGCCTAAAAGAAAGAGAGGGAGGGAGACGACGCGTCGACGCCGCCGCTGCACTGTGCCGCTGTAGCCTTGCCACTCGCTAGTCGCCGTCGTCCGTCGAACTGAGAGACTGAGTCTAAGGGAGAATCGGAGGAGTCGCCACTGACTGGGAAGTGCGAATCGGGGATTTGGGATTGCCGATTGGGAAAGGGATTTGGGAAATAGCCAAACAGGGAAAGGGAACTAAAAGTGAAACTGTGAAACTGAAACAGAAACAGAAAGTAATAAACTAGGAGAGAGAGAAGAGACTTTCATTTTCAGCCTTTGACGAAGTGGATTTTTGTATTCAAAAAAGGACAAAACATTAAGCATTGTTTACTTTACAAAATCAAATAGCAACCAACATGCAACAACCAAGGTTTGTCTTTGTCTGTCTCTATTTATAAATAATAATCTATTTAATTTTTAATTTTTATTTATCTTTTATTTTAATAATATTCATAAAATATTGTTGGTTTGAAACTTTGAATTATTGAATTTGAATATTCAAATGTTTGATGTCTAAAATTAGGACTTTTTTATTTGGTTGGTTACTTGGTTGAAAACTTGTAATTAGGGCTTAATGTTATATTCAAAATTAGGGCTTTTTTTATTTACATATTTATTTGGGTGCAAATTGTGAATTTGTTATTTGTGCTATTGTTACATGTTACATGTTTATTTGTTTTTAATTGTAATCTTTAAATTTTGAATTTTGGTTTTTGTCTCTTCAACAGGGTTAGAGGTTTTTTGACTATTAAGGGAATATGGAGAGATTTTTTAAACGAAAATTGACAGAAATTGGAATTGGTGGTTCTAGTGGTGCATCTCCTAGTACTCAACCGTCTGTTCCCATAACTTCAACTAGGAAAGATTTTGTTGATTTGAATAGTCTTCCTTCAGATCCTGCAGAAAGGAAAAAGATGTCTGAATTTCACCCAAATCAGGTTGATGAAATTAGAAGAACTTATCTATTAAAGGGGCCTTGTCAACCCCGTGGCCATGATTTCCCTCAGAAAATGATGGGAAATAAAATGCGTCGTTTTAATCCTGATTGGTTTGATCAATATGCTAATTGGTTAGAGTATAGCATGAAAGAAGATAAAGCATATTGCTTGTGTTGTTATTTGTTTAGAGATCAAATCAACAATCAAGGTGGTGGGGCATTTATAACTGAAGGTTTTTCTACTTGGAATAAAAAAGTTAGGTTGGATTCTCATGTTGGTGGGGTTAATAGTGCTCATTATGTGTGTTTAAAGAAGTGTGATGATCTAATGAAACAAAGTCAATCTATTGCAGTTGCTCTTCATAGACAATCAGACATTGAGAAAATTGAGTATCGAAATCGATTAAATGCTTCAATTAATTCTTGTAGATTTTTGTTGCACCAAGGGATTGCTTTTCGTGGACATGATGAGAGTGATGGTTCTTTAAATAGGGGGAATTTTCTTGAATTGATGAAACATATGAATCTTCATGGTGAGAGTATTTATAAAAATCATCCCCCAAAAATTGTCAAATGGTTGCTCCTAGCATTCAAAAGGATATTGTTAATTGTTTTGCAAAAGAGACAGTACAAAAGATAATTGATGAGTTTAAAGATGATTTTTTTCTTTGATGGTGGATGAGTCTAGTGATGTATCAGACAAAGAGCAAATGGGTATGGTTTTGCGATATGTTGACTCTCGTGGAATTGTGAAAGAAATATTTATTTGTGTCGTCCATGTGATGGAGACTTCTGCTTTGTCTTTAAAATCTGCTATTGATAAATTGTTAGCTAATAATGATTTGAGTTTGATGAAAATTCGGGGTCAAGGTTATGATGGGGCAAGCAATATGAATGGTGAATTCAATGGGTTGAAGACTTTGATTTTGAATGAAAATTCGTCTACATTTTATGTTCATTGTTTTGCCCATCAACTTCAATTAGCTCTTGTTGGTGTAGCTAGAAAACATGATGATACTGCAAACTTTTTTCGTATGATTTCCACCTTAATGAATGTTGTTGGAGCCTCTTGTAAACGTAAAGACATGATTCGACAAAAACAAGCAGAAAAAGTGACAGAATGAATTAATAGTGGTTTAATTGAGACAGGGAAAGGATTAAATCAAGAGTTAAGTCTTCATAGGGCTGCGGATACACGTTAGGGATTTCATCATAAATCATTGTTGAACTTAGTTGCTTTGTTTTCTTCTGTTCGTGAAGTTCTTGAAGTTGTTTCATGTGATGGTACTGATGCTTTGAAAAGAGCTCAAGCAAGAGGTTTATTGGGATAATTGGAATCATTTGATTTTGTTTTTTATTTGCAATTGATGCTGCTTATATTTGGGTTCACACATGAGTTGTCAATGGCTTTGCAAAGGAAAGATGGAGATATTGTGAATGATATGTCACTTGTTAAAATTACTAGGACGCGGTTGCAAGCGGTAAGAGATAATGGATGGGAATCTCTTCTGGGTGACATTAATGCATTTTGCAATGAAAATAAGATTGATTGTTTGGATATGACTGTTGAATATGTTGATGATCACAGACCTCGACATATAAGACACATTACTAATGATTTTCATTATCGTGTGGAATGTTTTTATGCCATTATGGATAAGCAGCTTTTCGAGATTAATGATCGGTTCAATGAGGTCAATTCTGAGTTGCTTCTTTGTGTTGCTAGTTTGAATCCAAGTAATGATTTTCATGATTTTAATATAGCAGCATTGATAAAAATAACTCAATTTTATCCTCATGATTTCTCAGTATTTGAGCGTATGACTATTAAGAATCAACTAGAGACATATATTATGGATGTGCGAACAGATGACATATTCAGTCAATTGAAGGGGCTTGGTGATCTATCTACATTGCTAGTGCAAACAAACAAATATTTGTCGTATCCGCTGGTGTATCGAATTTTGAAGTTAGCGTTGCTTTTGCCGGTAGCAACGACAAGTGTGGAAAGATGCTTCTCAGCAATGAATATTGTTAAGACGGATTTGCGAAATCGAATGTGTGATCAATTTTCAAGTGACTCTCTTGTATGTTATATTGAAAAAGAGTTATTTAATAGCGTTACAAATGATGATGTAATTAAACGTTTTCATAGTATGAAAACGCGTAGGGGACAATTGTAATTTTTATGGTTTTTATGTAATAGTTATAATTGTGAACCCACTTTAGAATTTTTCTAGATTCGCCACTGCTCTTAATAAAATTGGATTAGGCGCACTGCATCAGCAATCCATTTTGTGTATCGAAAAAAATTAATGTATCGAGATTAATTGACGACATATATATATAACATTTTGAAAACAAATCTCAAATTTCACCTCTCCACCTCTCTCCCTCCCTTTAAACCAAAACCTCGCAACCTCACATTCTTACCCACTCTCATCAAATCCCTTAGCTCTTCACAACCACCCTATGCAATTGTCAATCCTTATAGGAAGGAAAGACTATGACTAGAGGATCTGTTTTCTCACCTTGTATTTTATTGAGCACTTGAAGATTCAGAAGAATGCTCTTGTGGGAGCTAGAAGAAGAACATGCAAGAAGAACTAAGAGAATAGAACCCTCATTGGCAGGAAAAGCTCAAATGTGTGGTCTGATATATCATAGTCCAAACCCAGAATGAAGGCAACATCGATTATTTGAAGATAAGCCCTCAAGTTATCTACAACTATAGATGCAGAGCCGGCCCTGCCATGAGGAAGGTGAGGTCTAGGCGTTAGGCCCCCAAAAAAATGCCTACTTTTTAGGCCCAAATTTTAACTTCTTCCTTTTATATTATTATTTAAACAAAAAATTAAGCCCTAAATTCTATTGTAATTCACACGGGAGAAGAGGCAGAAGGGAGTATAATATCGGCGACAACAACTCGACAAGACGACAACTCCCTGCTCAGTTGTTTCTGCCTCCTCCATTCAGCCGTCCAGGTAATTAATTAGGCAGCCCCACCTCCCCTCTCACTCTCTCATGCTCTCACTTTTGACTTTTCATTCTTCAATGTTTTATATTTGGCATTTGGCATTTTACCATTTTGGCAGCCCGGCAATGATTTCGTTCTTCAGCCTAATAGCCTATCATTATCATGCTTTCAATTTTGGGTAATTTTGTTTAGTCTATTTAGTCATTTAGAAATTAGAAATCATTAATGTTTAGATTGTTAGATGGGTATTGGGTTGGGTTGTTTACACTTTACAGTTTACTTGTTTTAATTTCTTATTTTTGCTTTATTGCTTGAATTGATGGGTTTCTCTTTCTCTTTCTCTTTCTCTTTCTATTGATTATTGATTTTTATTTTTTTGCTTAATTGTTTATGAGTAGAACTGTAGAAATTAATTTTAATGGGTTTCTATTGAATTTTTGCTTGAATTTTGATGAGTTTTTTTTTTTTTTTGAGTGATAATGGAACTTGAATTGTTTCTTGCAAATTGGCAATTATTGTAGGTAGACAAAATGTCATCACGAAAGTATCTTTCTGAAAATGAAAAAAGGAAGAAGAAGCTAAAGCAAGAACAATTAATACAAGCTTTAATTGGTTCTATTAACAAGTATTTCACATCTACTAAGTTGGATGAAAGTGCAACCATTTCTAGTGAAAATCCAGTGCTTAAAGAAGCAGTTAATGTAAATCCTAATGATCCCGTTGATAGTGACCATGGGCAAGGAGAAAGGGTCAATAGTGACATTCCTTCGGCTCACGAAAACATTCAAGAAACTTTAGAATTAGACATTTATGATCCAAATAATTGAAAGTCAATTGATGATAAACTCATAGGTTTGTTGATGGAAAAAGGGCCAATTAGAGTTGAAATGGAAGAATCTGAATATCCAAGGGATGATTCAGATAAGAAACGACATTTTTCAAATGTGTATTATACTCGTCGCTTGCCCAATGGAGAGAAACAAGATATAAAATGACTTGTGTATTCAAGATCCTCCGATAAAGTGTTTTGCTTTTGTTGTAAGCTTTTTAAAGAATAAGAAAAAGAAGGTGATTCTCAATTGACTAGTATCGGGTTTAGAGATTGACACAATGTTGGAAGCAAACTCAAACAACATGAGTCAAACAATGAGCACATACTTTGCATGCAAAAATGGATTGATTTGGAGATGAGACTGAGGCGTAATCTGACAATTGATAAAAGTGTGCAAGAACAAATTATGAGAGAGAAAGAACACCATAGGTAAGTTTTTATACGAGTGGTGGTTGTTGTTAATTAATTATTTTAGACCTAGTTAGTAATCAATTGAATTGAGTTGGGCTTGGCCCACTTTTGACTAGACTTTAATTATAATCATTTATTAAAACTACTAAATTAATTTTTGGGCCCAGTTAACTTTAGGTTTTCGGTTAGGATTTTGTATAAATAGAACGAGAGGGAAAGAAAACCCTTTACCAATTACCAAGAAATAAAAAGAAAAAAAAAAAGGTGCAGCCGATCGAGAGGTAGAAACGGCGACATCAATTTTCTAAGGTACTCCTACTCCTAACCGGCATATCCCAACTAGTCTAGGAATTTTTCTAAAGAATCCATATTTGATTTATGCTACAGCAGCAATAGTAGCCATCGATTGCATCATCATGAAGTACACAATAATCATTCTAGCATTAGGCTGTGAGAGCATGCAAGTGGTTCATGTATGTGTGTGTTTTCGTGTGTGTTTTTGGGTGTTAAAACAATTAATACATCAAATACCCATTCTCAAGTTACTGTAATACATTCCTTTAAATTTTTTTGAGTTGACTTTTCTTGTGTTTAATTTAGATTGCATGTAGGCTAGCTGTAGAAATACTTAGACTGCATCCTAGTATGCATGTATTGTACTTTAAATCCTTGTAGTGTCATAATTAGTAGGTAGCCATGGTTGTTCCGTCCCAGCTTCCAACCGGGCTGATTTGCACTATTAATCAAAATAATAACGATATATATATTATTCATTATTACTTCTATTTTATCTTGTTTAGACTTCATAAAAGATGTTAAGTATATATATTTAACATATAGCTATTTTAATAGTGGTTTTGAATTAGAATTAACGTTAGAAGTTAATTATGATTAAATAATAAGTTAATTATTTTGATTAAATTAAGTATAAAAATTTTATTAATTTTTGCTTAGTAATTTTTAGGTTTTAAGGGATTACGTATAAAAATACTTTTAATTTTAGGTTCTTTGCAAATTCTTGTATAAAAATACTTTTAATTCGTTCCTTAGGCGTTGTTGGATATCCGCAAATGCCCGACCTCTTGAAATTTATTCGTTCCTTCATTTGCCATGCCCGACCTCATGTCGGTAGTTGCTTTGACTCCGTCGTTAACGTTGTTGGATATCTTCATTATATCTTCGTTTTCGCAGATTTCATGTCTACTCTGATTTTCATGAAATACCTTTGTTATCGAGAAATTTCTTTATATTCGTAAATTTTGTCGGTATACTCTTTGGTATTGAAAATGACGAATTTTGATATTAATTATGTTTTGATAATAGTGCATTGACTGTACTATTTATGTTTTGAAATTATTTATGATCACTAAGTATGAACAACCCGTCACGGGGATTTTCGTGATAACATTTGAAATAAATGAAATTGCACCACTTGGCCTGTGAGTGCGGTTATTCGGATATACCTTAATTTGTGTACCATTCGGGGGATTTGTGTATCCTTCGGGAGATTCGTGTACCCTACGGGGGATTTGTGTACCTTTCGGGGGATTTGGTTCTTCGTTAATAGACCCTTATGTGATCTAAATAAATATTTTGATATTCGGTTATTACTGGCTGGTATGGGACAGTCAGTAATGACAAACTTGTTTGATCCATATTTGTTCTGTTTGAACTCTCTTTTTAAAAAGAGATTTTTAAGCCTTTCGTTGCCTATCTTTGATATTCTTGCAAATTGTCAAATATCTAAAACTCTGTTTTACATATGTTATGATTATTCTTTGAGTCACCCCTTCTTAGAAACCGGAGGGGCGACGTATGATCTTACTGAGCTTTGTTCGCTCACCCTTCACCACCCTCTTCTTCCAGGTCGAAATTAAAGACTAAGTTTGAGGTAGAGAATACCGGCGAAGAAATCAAGATTTTTAGGTCATAATTATATGTGTTGGAAGTTAATGAAGACTTAGAAATTTTTGTAGACTTTGTTCCGAAATTTACTTTGGATGACTGTATTTAAATTGGAGACTTTTGTAATATTAGTTGGATATCGTTTTAATTTAGTATTTATTTTAAGTTTGAATTTGTAGTGACGTGGCCAGATGTGGGCCCACGTAGTGGGACCCGAGTTTGGGGCGTTACACTTTGTCTCAAACTCGTTGGGAGAGCCACATTGAAAGTGTTAAACCAATCAAATATAATGCCTTAAAAATCAGAGATGTTTTATTTGATTTAGCAAGTTCTAGTGAAGATCCCAAAACATCTAGTGAAGCAGAATCATTAGCCGTACGTGAAGTTGGGAGCTTTGAGTTCTTGGTTAGCACAATGATTTGGTATGAAATTTTGTATGCTATCAATATTGTGAGTAAGACTTTTCAAAGTAAAGACATGCATATCGATGTTGCGATAGATCAATTGAAGGGCCTTATTACTCGTTTTTGTGAATACAGAGAGCATGGCTTCAATGATGCTTTAATAAAAGCACAAGAACTTGCTCGGGAAATGGATATTGAGTCGATATTTCGTGAAAGAAGACAGATTCATAGAAAACGATGATTTGATGAGATTTCTAGTGAAGAGACCATTTTTTCTCCACAAGAGAGTTTCATATTAGAGTACTTCTTGTTTATTGTTGACAAATCTCTCACCTCACTTAATGAAATATTCAAGAAATTTAGTGAGTATGAAAAAAAATTTGGCTTCTTGTTTGATTTGAAGAAGTGGACAGATGATTCAAGTTTGAAAAGTTCTTGCAAAAATCTTTCAAATATTTTGACACATAATGGACAAGTTGATGTGGACGAGGATGATTTGTTTATAGAGTTGCAACTTGTTAAACATATTTTGCCATCAAAAATAGGAGGACCTATCCAAGTGTTGAATTATTTGAAACGGAATAATGGTTGTTTTCGAAACACGGAAATTGCTTACCGAATTCTATTGACTATTCCGGTTACGTTGCATTTGGGGAAAGAAGTTTTTCGAAGTTGAAGTTGATAAAGAACTATCTTCGGAGCACAATGTCTCAAGAACGCTTGAATGGGCTAGCTATGATATCTATTGAGAAGAACATGACTGAAAAAATTGATTTTTTACTTTGATTACTGATTTTGCTTCTAAATGTGTTAGAAGAGTGGCATTTAAGTAGTACTTTGAGAATGTCTTGTGTTATGACCAATACTTTGAAATGAAGTGTTTTTTTTAATTATCTTTTATATTTCTTTGGTTGTTTCTTTAGTTTTTTAAAAAACAGAAAAAAATTGCTACAAACGAAAGGCCCCGTTCAAGATGATCGCCTTAGGCCCCCGATTTCATAGGGCCGGACTTGTATAGATGGACCACCGGAAGACGAAGAGCAATTGCTGGAGGATTGGCGGTGTTCTATGTATGGGGCGGCCAAGAGTTTCTTTCAAAGAGCGGACCAAATCGTTGCATCTCAACCTCTAATGCTCGTATTGAAAAACTATGATGCTCGCATCGCAACCTCCGATGCCTTCGATCTAAGAGCATCTGAGAACATCTTTGACATTGCCGAGGGAAAGTCAGAAAACTTAAATGATTGGCCTTCACACATATCGCAGTGATCGGAACTCGCGATCTAAAAAGACCCTCTGAAAGACTTCATCATTCATAAGGAATGCTTCGAGGCTTTCTGCTTGAAGGAAAACGAAATAACAGGGCCCTGATCCGTGCACTTATCTATAGTAAGAAGAGAAAATCGTGAGGGAATCACGTCTTCCATACCTTCGGCAATTCGTATCCGTGTATACCTATTCTAGCAAGAGAAAAAAAGAGATGAAACGAAATGTCAGTAGGGAAGACCAAGGAAATCGAAAGCAATTTAAAAAAATATGAAAAAGAAAGAAAGTACATGAGGTGAGGAAAGGAGTTGAAGGAAGTGACATTATTGGAACAAATTTATAAAAGTGAACTTATGCGGTTAGGGAAAAAATAGAAAAATTATGGGTCGATCTACTTTTTGAAATTTTAATCGCTAAAGTATACATTTTTTAATTTTCAACCGAAAAAGTCATTTTATGGCAAAATGACTATGATACCCTTAATGAACCATAGGCGCGCTACGGAGGTAATTATTTTTGCACCGCGATTCATCAATTTTATCGCATTATTTTTTGCACCACAGTTCAATAGTATAATTGCTAGTCTATTTTTGAACCGTGATTCATCAATTTTTATTGAATTAATTTTGCATCGCGGTTCAATAGTGTAACTACTAGTCTATTTTTGTACCGTGATTCATTAATTTTAGTGCATTAATTTTTGCACCGCGGTTCAATAGTGTAATTGCTAGTCTATTTTTGAACCGCAACTCATCAATTTTAGTACATTAATTTTGTACACCGCGGTTCAATAGTGTAAATGTTGGTTCTTTGATATTCTAAATTTAAAAAAAAACATTTGCACCGTAGTATAGAAATATGTTCAACGCAATATATCAAAAAGGGAATCGTGGTGCAAAATTATGTAGGCTTAATTGATGAATGAACTTTTTTTGCATCGCGATATATACAAAAAAAGGAAATCGATCTGCAAAATTATGTGGACTTAATTGATGAAGGAACTCTTTTTGCACCGCGATAAATAAACTTGACGTAGCGCGCCTCTTACCCATTAAGGGTATTGCAGTCTTTTCACAACCAAAAGTGACTTTTTCCGGTTGTTTTAAAAAATGGTATACTTTAGCGATTAGAAACCTTGAAAAAGTGGACCGGCCCGAATATTTCCCCAAAAAAATAGGGTAGTGTAACGGTTACAATTTCAGAAAAAATGGACCAACCCGCAATTATTCATTTTTATTTGTATATTTCTAGAAAAGGCCCCTTTATTTTTTTTCGTCATGTGCCCCAAAAAGTTCAGAGTCGGCCTGAAGGAAATGTGTGTGCATGTAGGATGGGCCAGAGTGAGTAAATTAGATTGGAATAATTACAAGCCGGTACATTTTTTAAAACATGTTTTCAAAAAAATTCAGCTATTTTTTGGACATATCTTTTAGATACAATTTTGGGGCAAAAGTACGTCACTACCCTTTAAGGAAGAATTCGGTCAAAGATTGTCCGCTTTCATCAGCCCCATAACAATCCTTTCTGAGATTTTCTCTCTCATCCATCCTCCCCTCTGAAATAGAAATTTATCTCTCTGTTTCTTTCTTCTTCTCCTTCTTACAAGGGTCAGTAATCTTTCTTGTTGCCATCAATCGTAAGAAGAAGAAGATGAACTCGCCCCTGCTCATGGCCGTCAGATCTATTTCATTTTTAAACCCCCCACTGCTTCGTGGGTTGCTTGCTCTTCCCACTTTTCCTCAAAGAATCTCAAAATTTCTTCAGGGCGAGACGGAGTGCCATCAACTGTGAGATCTACCGGGATGCCATCAACTGTGAGATTTGCCGGCGCCGGAGAAGAAGATGAACTCGCCCCCAGCGTTCATGGCCGCCTGTATCTATTTCATTTTTAAACCCAATGGTTAGGTCTTACTCTCGTTTTGCACTCGACAATGTCGAAATCGGGACCCCGTTGCATCCGGTTGAGCAAGGAGTCGTTATTAAACAGCTGGAGACTGATCTCGGTGCTATGTCCAGCGCACGATTTGCGGCATTCATAATGAACAGTAAGTTGCGTAATAAATCCCTTTCTATCAAATTAGTACGAGTGGTGGGTGCTGGGTGCTATGTCGTTGGAGTTGGGTTACAGTGAACCGGTGGTGTACACTGTCACATTGGAGGGGGAGACAGTGGAAGGGGATCAGACTCAGAGAAGGTTTTACCGTGCCTAGAGATTGTGATATTTAAATGGCATCAGATCTGATGCCAAGAACAGCAACAATTGTAGGCATCAGCATTTCATTTGATACCAAGATTATGTTTGACAGGCATCAGCAATAGGCATCAGCATTTCAACTGATGCCAAGATTTGGCATCAGCAACAATTGTAGGCATCAGTATTTCACCTGATGCCAAGATTTGATATCAGCATTTTTGGCATCAGCAATATTTTTGGCATCAGAGTTTTGGCATCAGAGTCCTGATGCCTGGAATTAATCATCCTGATGCCAAGGCTTGGCATCAGAGTTTTCATTAATGGCATTTTTGTCATTTGGCAAGCAATTTGTAGTTTTATGAAATGTGCAAAAAATTAATGGTCCTAGATGAAAATATGTTTTCAAAATTGTACCCACTTGAAATTCCCCCAATTAGATTTGAGTTAAGATGTGTTAATCATTAAAATATGGGAGAAATTCATGTCGGTCCTCTTTGATGAAATTATAACCGAAAAAGTCCCTTATATTTGTTTTAAATCACTAAATTACACTTTCGAGGATAAAATGACGAAGATATTTTTAATGAAGGAAAGACGCGTGGATAAAGTTACTACCCAAATTTGGGCATCAAAATAAAAACATTAGGCATCGCAATATACAATTGAAATATGTCAAAATTTGAGTATCGAAATTCAAAAAGTCACTGCCGAAATTTGGGCATCGGAATGAAAACATTGGGTATCGCAATGCACAATTGTAATATGTAAAAATTTGGGCATCGAAATTCAAAAAATCACTACCCGAATTTGGGCATCAGAATGAAAACATTGGGCATCACAATGCACAATTGAAATATGTCAAACTTTGGGCATCAGAATTCAAAAAACCACTGCCCAAATTTGGGCATCAGAATGAAAACATTGAATATTGCAATGCACAATTGAAATCTGTTAATATTTGGGTATCGAAATTCAAAAAGCCACTGCCCAAATTTGGGCATCGGAATGAAAACATCGGGCATCGCAATGCATAATTGAAAATTTTCAAAATTTGGGCATTGATATGCAAAAATCTCAGCTCAAATCTGGGCATCGCAATGTAAAAATTGGGAATGTTATGCCATACCGACGGAAGAGTCCTCAACTTTTTGATTGTTACTAGTGCATTAGTTTCAAAACTGACAACTAACACGCTTATGCTTTATTTTCTTCCCAAAGCTTTTAGAACCCTCAACATGTTACAGTAATATACCTGGAATTGTGACTTTCTTGGATGGGTTTAATTGTCTGGGTTTTCTCAAAACTCAAAACTCAAAATTCAAAATTCAAAATTCTACTTCGAGAAGGCTTTGTTCATTTGATGTGTTTTTCTTTCAGCAGCTCTTTCAGTAACATGTTGAGGGTTCTGAAATGACAACAAATCTTAGAAAAAGAGGAGGGAGACAAAGAGGAGGGAGAAGAAGAGTAGGGAGACGAAGTGAGAGAGAAAGAAAGAGGGAATGTGGTAAAATGAATGTGGAAGAAAACAATCAAAGTAGCAGGTGGGTACGTGTATTTTTGGAACAAATTTATTAAAAAACACTTTTGCAGTTGAAAAAAGATGGCACTGGAGAGGTTATAATTTCACCAAAAGGTACCAGACCACAATTAATCTTTAAAATATTGATTAAGGTTGGATTAAGTACACACCTACTAATTGATATGGTTATAAACCGGCCTGTAATTACTCTATGATTTAGTGTTAACGTAAGAATGTAATTATTAGAATAATGTTAGTTAGTGACATTTGTTACGTTTAAATCTTATGTTTAGACAAGTGAGCTTAGGGTGATCTTACGGGTTGCAGGAGTATCTTTGCTAAGCTTATCGAGGTAAGAGATTATACTCTTTAGGTATTTGAATTGGTGTGTTTCAATAGGTAGGCTTTCGTTAATTCATTTGATATTTTGCTCCTTTGAAACATTTCCCAATATCATGTCGGTAGCTGATTTAAATTATGTCGCATTCATTTATTCTTACTCGTAATTTAGTTCTTTCGTGAAATCTCACATATTTGTTGAGTCACATGTGATATACTATTTTGCTACATGAATTGATTATTGTTTATTGAGATGCTTGCAAACGAATATGCAAATTAATTCTACAAGCAAAAGTACTTGATTAACAACAAGTAGTAAAGTGCGTAAACACGAGTCGAACCCACAAGAACAATAACGAGGTCTATTTTCGTGAATACTAAAATTGAGATTTATAACTTTATCCAAACGATTAAACTTTAGTTGAGAAGTTAGCACTAAATAAAAGCAAGTTAAATAAATGATTCCTCAAGGACAAAGTCATCTTTTCACCGATAAAAGGACATTTTACTGGTTAAAAAAAAAAAAAAAAAGGGGCGGAGCAATTTAAAACTTTTAAAAAGGGCTGGCCCGTAATTTTCCAACAAATAAACCCATATATTTATTTTTGGACTGATACATATATTTATACATGGATTATTTAATGTGGGTGATAACCGGGTCGGTCCCATGTGATGAAATTATAACCGAAAAAGTCCCCTATATTTGTTTTAAACCGCTAAGGTACACTTTTGGAGGAAAAATGATGAATATACCCTTAATGAAGAAAAGGACGCGCAGAAAAAATCACAGTCCAAATTTGGGTGTCGCTCAAAATTTTGGTCCTCGCAACGAAAAAAATTGGGCGTCACTCAAAATTTTGGGCATCGCAACGTAAAAAATTGGGCGTCGCTCAAAAGTTTGAAAAAAATTTGGGAGTCGTTGCCTCTAATTTAGGTGTTGTTGACGTGGCCAACACAACCACTTCATATACAACACATGCAAAACAAAAGAAATAAATGAAAACGTTACTCATAAGCTCAAAAACATCATGATTTATATTCACTGGAGTTGCCATGATAATGATTGTACTCTTCATATGCAATGCCACCAAACTTGCATGCTGGGCGTCGTTGCCTCCAATTTGGGCGTCATTATCATGAACAACACACCCACTTCATGTGCAACATAGGTAGAACAAAAGAAATAACTTTTACTTCTGCTAGACCATCAACATGAGAACACACGCATAGTACCAAAATCATTAAATTGGATTCTCCGCCCAAATCCAACCGACGCAATAATTGAAGTCAATGACGCAACAATTGGAAACAATTGAAATCCACCATTGCTAGATTTCAGTACTGCACTTCCACTACTAAACTTACAACTTTGAGGGAAGAATTGCTTTTTCTTTTGGCGACGTGAACAATTTTCTCGAGAGCTTCTTCTTCTTTTAGAGAAGACTCCCACTTCATCTGTCTCACCAAGCAAACAATTGAAATTGCAGTTGATGTTGGCGGTTGAGCTAAAAGGAATTGATGCAGAAGTAATTATTTGATTTAACAAGAGAAAGGAAGGAAGAAAGGAATAAAGCAAGGGAGGAACGAGAGAAATTGAGAATGATGGGCATTTTAGGAAAAAAGAAATTAAAATAGACTTATGCGCTTAAAAAAAAGATATTGTAGCTGTTACAATTTTAGAAAAAGATACCGGCCTGCAATTATTATTTTAATAACTTGTAGACCCAAAATTATCTTCATTTGACTTCAATTTTGACTAGTCAAAATAATTTTGAGAATTTTAATTAGTTGATAAATAATTCCGGCCATCTTTTATGTCTACACACTCTGTTTGCCAAGGGATTTACAATTTTTTTGGTAATATTTTTTGAAATCAAAATCTTAATTAATTTCTTAATTTTCTCTCAACCCCGTAGCTAAACGGGCGTTGAAAATTTCACGCCAAAATAAGTCACGTTTTGGAGTCTGATTAATGGTACATGTTCAACGAATAATAATAATAATAATAATAATAATAATAATAATAATAATAATAATAATAATAATAATAATAATAATAATGGTACATGTGAAGAAATGTTAATCGGTCCAGCCCTAACGGTTTCGGTCCAACCCTAATGGTTCCGGCCCAGCACATGTTCGGTTTAGTCGGTTATCACTGCTGTCTAGTCAAAAACCTAATGGTTTTGGTCTGGCCCTGGCAGTTTCAGTTCAAACCTGCGGTTCCCAGACAATGATTAAATTTGTACGTTTTTTCCCAATTTCGAGACTTGTACACTTATTTCAGCGTATTATACGTGTCCCATATATTATACTAATTATATTAAAACTGTTAATCGGTCCAACCCTAACAATTTTTGGTATTATACATGTCTCGTATATTACTAATTATACTAAACCGTATGAAAATCGATTTTCGGTTCAACCTTAACGGTTTTTGGTCTAGTCCTAACGGTTTCGGTCCCTGAACGGTTCGTTTTAAACGATCCATCTAAAATTTCAATCCTAACGGTTTCGGTCTAGTCGGTCAAAAACCTAACGGTTTCGATTCGGACCTGCGGTTTTCGACCCTATTAACATCTATTGATGTGAGGAGATATGGACTCGCTTATTACTCATAGTTATTTAGAGCAGGGCCAATGGAAGATCTAAACCAAATTTAATCTTAATCTTTGCTTCCAATGGAGCATCTTAAAAAATCAAGTATAAATCATCTATTGATTTGTGAGAAAAAAAAATCAGGAGATGAACCCAAATGGCTCCAACTCCTAGGTATTGCCTCCTTCCCCCTTTCCCACCCTTTCCATGTGTCAATAATTTATTGGTCATCATTTTATTTTTCTTCCTTGTTTTTTTGACAAATTTTCAGCTCAAAAAAAATAATTTTTTTTCCTGAATTAAACTACACATTTTTACTTATAAATAGAGACTTGGTTTGTTTCATTTTATTGACTCAAATTATTAAAATTATAATAAATAAATATTATTTTAATAATGACTATTTATATAATTTCGAAACTATTTATTTATGCAATATAAAATTTATTTGTTAGTATAAATTGAAAGAATATATTAAATTAATAGAGATAAAGATTATGTGGTAGATAAAGTTGTTGGAGATAAAGATGGTGGGGTATTTAAATATGTTGGATTTTGTGCCACCATTGGAAGGGTTTTTTTGTTTTAAATCAAATGAGTATCTAATGGATTAGTTTATTGGTTTTTAATGGGTTGAGTTTGATTTTGGGTTTGATTTTTGGCTAACCATTGTACCTGCTCTTAGATACACGAAAACGAAAACGTAACCCAATACATATCAAAGGTAAAATAACAATACACATGCGTATCCCAATTTAAAAACTATAAATATAAATATTAAATTAGAAAAACACATAAAATAAATCCCTACCAGGTGCAACTTGCTGTTATGTATCAATAATAGCATGGTCCTCATCCTCATTATCTTCAGATACTTTTGGGTCCAAAAAGCCCTTATTGTTTTGGACTTGTATGTGAACGCTTTATGTGCGTCTCTGTTGTATTTTCTCTTTCAGCTCACTAACGTCACACAACAAGTTAACAAAACGACTCTAATTTCTAACTATGACTAAACATACTTTAACGTCCACGCCCATAAGTCATAGTCACACCTTTCCAAAATAAGAAACATTGTTGCATTTATTTTGAAAGACAATTAATTTCTAACTATGACTAAACATATGTTGTTAGGTTTAGGGGTAGCAATTGGGTGTTACCGGTTAATTTTGATAAAATTATTTTCTATCTAATATAGTTAATGGGTAGTTTTGAATATTATTCAATAACACCCATTAACCTTAATGAGTGTTATTGGATAATATCAAATATTATTCATTAATAAATGTGTATTATCCGGATAATATCCAATAAGGAATATCATTTATTGTTTTGATTATTACTTGTCTACTTATATTATGATTCACTAAGCATAACATACACACACAAATCCACTCAAACACACACACATGGCAAAAACACACACATGCTCACACATACACACAATGATAAGTTAATAACTTAATATTCATAAATTATAATATTTTCACAAACTTTTCACATTTAATAAAAAATTAATGGGCCCCACGTTCAACAACAACCAAGATATTTTCTTAATTTTGATATTTATCTTTTTTTTTTTACACCTCAAATAAAAAGTAATATTTGCAATGCGACACTATTTTTATCACATAATATATATAAAGTTGTCAAAATTTTATAATAGTCTTCATAGTTGTGAGATAGAAAATATACGTGTTTATTGATTTGACACTAATAAATGATTATATAAAAGTAATAAAAAATAAAAAAGTCAAATAGCTTATTAAAAAATTAAAAATTTATATTCATTATAATTATAAATTATAAATAACAAATAAATATTCTTAATTTAAAACAAATAACAAATACGTTCATAATAATCAATAATTTTTATGATTACTTGTTTATATTTATATTAACTTTCAAATATATACTAAAAAGTGGTTTGGCCTAGTGGTAACAAGCTTTGTAGTAATTCAAATTCGTTTAGATTCGAATCTTGCTAATGGTAACTTAATATTTTTAATTAAAGAGCCAACGGTGAGAGGTGGTTTCTGGAGGTGGGAAATGGCAGTGGGTGGTTATGGTGAGCAGCGGCGGGCGGTTGTGGTTGCCGGCGGTTGGAGGTGGGAAATGGCGGCGGTGGAGGCGGTTGACGGTGGTGACATTAGTAGATAAATCCAATCCGGTTAATATCCATTTTGTTAATGAATGTTAATAGATAATATCCATTAACATCCATTAACTTAATTGTGTGTTAATGAATAATAACCAATAAGTCTTTTATAGTGGATATAATAGATAACCCAATGGGTTGAATAAATTTTTGTCACCCCTAGTTAGGTTACTAAATATTAATCTTAGTTACTGCTAGAGTTAGGGAGTAAGTAAAATAGTTGGACCCATAATAACCACATCAACTATCATGCCTTGAGTGCCAAAATTGAAGTACAAATTGAGTCTCTTTAGCATTACTCTTTATTATTGTAAGTTATTTTTATATTTAACCTATCACTGTTTCTTATTAAAAAAAAACTCCTTTCTTATCTTATCTTTAAAAAATGATTTCCTTTTCCGTTTTAGGTCGTTTAAAAGAAATTTTCAATTGTTTTATATTTTCAAAAATATTGATGGCATCCACTCTCACGAGGTGTTTTTGACTATTATAATATTTACAGTAGAGTCAAATCATATTTTTTTTCTTAATCTATGTGACCGGTCAAGCATGATGTAGACAATATAAAATTGTCTAATTAATCAAAGATCCGATACCAATTTTGAAGAAGATAGATGAGGAAAAGAGATTAAAGAAAAGGAAAACATGTGGTAGATAAAAGACAAAAAGAAAACAAATTATTATGAGGTATACATTTTATAATTGGAGGTTGAATAGGTTTTATATGAGTTTCCTTATACGATTAGGGTTTATTATTGGAGTTATTATAAAAATAAAAATTTAAGTAAGACAGTTTTATAGATATTTTTTGTAAGATGGATCTTTCTTATCCGATTCATCATGTATTGTTAGATTATGTTGTGAGAGAGTGAGACTCCGTCTTACGAAAGACTAACTCAGTTATAAATAAATGAGTTGGGAAGCTGAGAATTAAAATATTAGAGAGTTTCTGAGGCTGCCTGTCCCAGCCAAAACCTAAGTGTGTGTTTGCCGTGCCGTATGAGAAATTGTTGAAGTGCAAGGAGGTAAATTGTTGGTGATGTGCCATTGAAGCCGTGGGTTTAAAGTTTAAATCATAAAATTTGTAAGTTAGTTACTTTGGGAAATTTGTTAAAGATTACTCCTCTTCCCAATTATTTGTTTATAGATTGTTTGATTGTTGGTAGAAGTGGTAAATAGATGGGTATGGGTGGGCATGGGTGTACCCATATGGGCAGCAAACTCAAATGGACGGGCAAGTAAGTGTCCATTTAATAACATGAACATAGATGGACAGACACTAAATAGGCATGTGCGTCCATTTACTCCTTAACATGCAATTATCAAATAAATACAAAAATTATAAAAAAAAAATTATTTCCTTATACAAAAAATTATTAAAATAAATAAATTCAAGTGATTTGAATATTGAAATTCATATATACTTATACACATAGTTTTTAGGAAGGTTTTAAAAAGGGTTAGGCGGCCGTTAGGCGACACACTAGCGCCTAGGAGACTAGTCAGGGCGTAATCGAAGCCTAGGCGGGGCCTAGAATTAAGACATAATTACCTTCTTTTTTTTTATAATTTACATCAATGATCAAACACATTGATTACAAATTTAATTTTTTTTTAATTTTTGTAATTTTATCGAACACTTGTCTATATTTGTAAAGTGAATAAAAATACAAACCTACCACTAATCCCAATTCCCAACAACCCCAAAGCACCAACCAAGTTTAGAGCATCCTCAATGTGTATATTCTTAATACAACTTCTTAATTGGGTCCCACTGCCACCTACACATTTTTCTCTTCTTACACACTTAAGAATAAATCTTCTCATTGTATACTATTCTTACATAATTTCTTACACAAAAAATATTAAATTTAACAACATTCCAAATAAAATAAAAAACCCTTCCCCCCTTTCCCCCCCTCCCCCCACACACAAGCCTCCTGCCAGCCGGCCCAGCCGCCCACCTTCTTTGACAAATAGGAACTTCCTATTGAAGAAGTTGTATATGCATCTCTCTCCTAAGTGGACACTTAAGTGGCCACTAGGGAGTCTTCCAAAGCACTAAGAAGTGCATTTAGCCCACGCTGGGGATGCTCTTAGAACTATAAACAAAAAAAAAAATATTACTCCACCTACCTACTGCCCCTACATCCCACAGTCAAACATATCCTCCCTAATCCCAACTCATTTTAAATTCTGAGTCCCGAGACAACCCCCTTCTTCTTCATTTCATTTCATTTCTTCTTCTTTCTTCTCTCTATCTGGCAAACCGACAACCCATTTTTCTTCATTTCTTTTTTTTTCTTCTCTCTCTCTCTTCCACAGACCGACTCTCCTCATTTTTTTCATCATCCAATCTATTTCCTCCTAGATCTAACCCTTTAATATATTTTCTTTTTCATCCCACCGAATATCCACAAAATCAAGCATCTTTTCTTTCTACCCCCCGCTTTTCCTCACCATTACCACTCTCCCTTCCTTCTCCAATTCGCCACCCTTATTTCTCCAGTCACCGCATGCTACAAAATCAAAGCTACAAAAATAAATTAAGGTCGACGAAGTTTGGCGTAGGCGTCGACTTGGCCAATTAGGCAGCGATTAAGAAACTTGCGTCGGTGGAGAGGCGCTTAGCACCTAAGCGAGGAGTTTTAGAACACTGGTTTTTAGGTGACATAACATCGAAAAAAATTGTATTTTTTTAAAAAAATCTTTTTAAGCAGCTTTAAAAAATATCATCTTCATTTTCTGGTTCTTTCAACATAACTTTTGTGGAAAAGAAAAAAACTTTTCAAGCCAGTGATATTTGGGACCGTGATTGCATTGCACAGGTGAATGGGTTATGCTCTGTGTGTGTAGGGAGGCGGGTTCCCTGTATTAACATTTTGCAATTCAGAGTTCCCAACTTTACTCAGACCTCTTTCGTGTGAGCTCAATTCGATTGATGCATTAGATTATTGTTGGGAGTGGTGCGACGAAGAATTACAATGAGTTAATCCCAAAGTGAGTAAACTTCATGATTAAGTGGGCGCCATTTAAGCTCATATATGCTCATGATAATCAATGGTCTCAAATGGACATGTCCATTTATGTCCACTTAAAAAAAATTAGTGTGCCCATACCCATAATTTGGTGGACGGTCTGCGCGGGCATATGAGCATGGACATAACACTTCGTTCCAGGTTAAGAGCCCACCATACTATTTTGATATTAAAATATTGGTTATACTCAAATATTTTTGAATTATGACCAACTATAATGCTACTTATATACCGTTAATAATTAAACTTTTTAAATATAAATTCTTTGGGTGGAATGGAGGGGATCTTTGGATGGAACGAAGGGAGTATTATCAAGTTATTATTTATTGTTATTTTGCTGCCTAGTTATCTAGGTGTTAGGAATTATATATTTCTAACAATCTTATTAGTCTGAATTTGTACACCAACACTTAACGTTGAATTTTTGATAACTAACATGTAATTATTGAAGAGTTAGAGGATTAATACAATTAAAAAGTTATTAGTTAGTTATCTACCAAGTAGGAGCGTTGATATTGTATACAAATTCAAACTCCAGTCTTTTAAAAGAAGAGAGAGTAGGAAATAACAATAAGGTCAAATAATAAATTTTCACCCAATCCTACGTACCACCCAAACACGTTTCGTGTCATTTTCATATTCGATATTGTCATTTTTCCCAATTTACCCATTAGTTGTGACGAGTGTTAGAAAACTAACAGAAAGTTAATATGTACGTCTCACATATGGGGGTAATTTAGTCATTTTAGTCTTATTACCATGGATATATTTCCCTACTCGTTGAAGATGAACCTGTAAGGCAACAACAATGTAACTAGTATGGAATTTTTGGATGCTTACATCTTCAGCAAGTTTTATATTTTTGGTATGGATTCTAATTGCAATTATTCTTCCACAAATTGCTTTCATTCTCTCCAGTCAACTTAGACATAATCTCAGGCCCATTAATCAAGAAGAAAAAGGCCCCTGTTTCATTAGCCACAGCCCGAACAATTGGGGTCTTCCCTGAACCAGGAGGCTTTTGGGGGCTTCACACCAATTGACTTGAAGTATTGTGGATGTCGTAGAGGAAGTTCTACTAGCTCACGAATCTGAGCCATCTGCTTCCTTACTCCTCCAACATCATCATAGATAACTTCATTCAATTTCTCCCCCATCCTCGCGTTTGATGGGTTCCCCCTCACAAAAGATTTATGTATCAGGAGCAACTCGTGATATTCAGCAGAATCTGTTTCGACCACTTTAAATTTCACGCAACCTTGAAGAAATTTAAGTCTTTGTTTCAGATTTGGTACTTTTTTTATTACTGAAATGAGATTTAGGTCTCTATTTCACTTCCTCTTGCGACTTTGGTAAGATTAGGTTGATTTAGGTAACCCAGTCATATGAAAATGAGTTGACTCGTTTGGGGTTGAGCAGTGAGTCTCAAAAATGATAAAAGGACTAAATTATTTTGATGCGCATGCTAACTTTCTGTTAAGTTTTATAATACCCGTTAAGATTAGGGGGTAAATTGGAAAAAAAATGAAAACATTGGATACTAAAATAATACAAAACGTAGTTTTGGTAAAACTATGAGATTAAGTGGAAACATTGAGGGAAATTTGTTATTTGGCCTAACAATAATTACTCGTACATGTCCACTTCAATCGATCATTTCTTATGTCCACTTCAATCGATCATTTCTTTATGTTCACATTGCAGTCTAATAATTTGGGGGTACATCTATTACTTTCTTTCAGAAAATTTGATAATAGATGGAAACATATTAGCCATACTAGTTATACATAAACACCATGACCTAATTACTTGTATGATATTTCGTCTTCCAAAAGAAAAATAGTAAGTTTTGTAACGGACCTAACAGATCTTAATTTGTAAGATCTTTACTCTTTTACATATTAACTTACGTGGGTTACATGTCAACTTACCAACCTACGGTGAGTTACATGTTAACTCACCAACATACGATGGATCAGGTAAGAAGGATTCGTCTTATAAAAAAGATAAAAACTTAGGTAAGATGTACGATCTTTTTTTATAAAACGGATCTCCTTATCCAATGCATTGCATGTAAATGGATTGAGCTATAAGAGAGTAAGATTCCGTCTTACGAATTAAGATCCATAAGAATGTCTTACAGAAGACTTACACTAAAAAAATACGTCTTATCTAAATTTTTGTTAAAAAAAGAATATATTGTATTAGTGAAAATATTTTAGAATTGAATGAGTTTGTGAATGAAAATAACCAAACCAATACAGATAACAATTCCGGCCGCACAATGGCACGAATATTTTAGAATGATGAGATATTCATAATTATTTTCTAATTTATGCGTTGAAATTGAACCTTTTTTTCCCCTCTTTAGAGGGATAAAGTATTTGAAATCACAAATCCCCTTACCCTAGGTCGTTATGATGGGGTCATCTCATCCTATCCTATCCTACGCAACCTCAAAGACTATATAGATCTATCATTTATTTAATAAGAGTAATGCTAGAGCCACTCAATGAACACTCAAATTTATGCATCAAATGATGTGGTTTTCAATGTGTCATCTTATTTGGCATTTTATAGGCTTCACTATAAGTTAAAAAGTTATGTTAAAAATATAGCATAAGACGCCACATCATTTTGAGACTTCAAAATTAAGTCTATTGAATTAATTACAAGATTACTCATTTAATAAAGCTCTCTGCACTACCAAACTTTGACGTTGACCCGTATGAATAAACTGATATTTAAATGGATAACTCCTTAAGCTAATTTAATTGTGTTGGGTGGAACGTTTTAATTAAAATATTAACAAAAAATATAATGATTTTTTAAAAGAAAAATATTTCAATTCAGTATTTGAAAACACATCGTTTTAAAAATATATCACATTTTAAAAATATATTATGTTTACAACTATTTTATTTACAAAAAATAACGTTTTAAAATAATTTTACAAATATATTTATAATAAAAAAAACTCTAATTTTTTATAAAACTGCACCAAACAAGAAGTAGCATTATGTTATGGATGACCCTTATGAGTCCTTCCATAACATAACCACAGACAAGCTGCTACTTTTCTAATGGTCCAAAAAGCCATTGCTAAGTAGGATATCTGAACTTTATTAATTGAGATTAAACTTAAAAATCAACAAGAAAATATTAATGTAAAAGATCTTATTGAGAACTTTATTTATTTTCATCGTCTAGTATTTGGATTTCTTCCTCTAGAATAATGCCTCAGAATAGGACAATTCCCAGATATTAAGATACGACAGTTAAGATTTCAATCTAAACAAAAAGACCAAATTGCCCTGTTTCCTGCAGGCGGTTGCAGCCCCTTGCTTGACAAATAAATGAAAATAACTTCCACCTCACCATGAGGCCTCAGCTTATTAAAGTAATATCGAGTTTAATTAATTAATTAATTAAATACCGAACCTTAATGGAGTGATTAATAGAGCCGTCAAAATGGGTCGGACCCGTTGGGTCAACCCAAACTGTTGCTTAAAATAGTGGGTTGGGTTGGGAAATTGACAACCCATAAAAATATGGGTCATATGGGTTGGACCCGTATGGGTCACGGGTTGAAGTGGGTTGAATCGGTTTTTAACGGCCGAATCTGCCAGAATACTTTTTTTTATAGAATACTTGTCTAGTGTGCTTTCATTTTTGCAGAATAGTCTTCATGTAAACTTTCATTTTCTTTTATTATTATTATTATTATTTGTTTTTTGTTTTTTATTTTACTTTTTTATATATAACAAATCTAAGGTTTATTAAATTATTATGTAGCAGTTAGTTTGGATTATACTGATCTATATCATATTGTCATCCTACATGAAGTCATGTCTTAACATCCAAGTGTTTTTAGTCATGTGGGAGGAATGCCCATAAAATGTTTGGCAGAACTGAAATGAAGATTCAATTGTTTTAGTTTATTTATTTTACGTTACCAACAACGGTTGAAATGTTTGGTTCTTGATTTTGTCAGATAAGACAGGGGAAGTGAAAAACAATGAAAAATTGAAAATAAAAGAAGAAGTCTTTAGGTAAGAAAAAATGGTGGGTTGACCCATCTGACCCACAACCCATGTTGGGTTGGGTTGGGTTGGTGTTTTATTGACCCGTCATCTAGATGGGTCGACCCGCCCCACACCGTTTTATTGTGGGTTTTCTTGACCCGTGGGTTGACCCAACCCACCAACCCGTTTTGACAGCTCTAATCACTTATAATTAATTAATTAATTAAATACAGAAGTAACAGAACCTTAATGGATTCCGGCATAAATATTAAATGCACACATTATAATTCATTCCTTCCAGCTAAACTCCTAATAGAGTAATGTCGGCCGAGAAAAGCGTTGGAAGCTGTATATGTATTACACGGGCTCTAAACTTTAATATTTTATTGGGTAAAATTCTCACCGGTACTTTCAAAAATTCTATCCCTAAAAATTTATAGTTTTTTTTTTAATTGTAAAAGACTATTTTTTGAAATATTATTTCGAAAATATCACCGTCTTTTTCAACAGGTCCATCAACACACTTTGAATTCGAAAATTACAATTGTTAGACAACGAAATGGGAATCGACTTGTCAAGTCAGGTCGCGGGGGCCGTGCCCTTTCTTGGGGGTTTAGGGGAAACGCCCCCAAAAGATAAATAGTTTGTTTGATTCATTATGTACAAAAATGTAATAGATCTGTGTTGGATTGAAAGAAGATTTTTCAGTATGACGAGGGCGGAGGAGAAGGGGGAAGAAGAAGACTTACGACGGAGGAGATGAGAGAAAAATGTGGAGAACATGTTCGGGTTCATTATCATTTTGTATCGCAGTGCAAAAATATATTAATAATATTTTATGTATCACGGTTCAAAAATTAATTTATCCCGGTATATAAAAGTTGATACCGCAATGCAATTTGGATTAGCGGTGCAACTTGGATTATGTATATGTATTGCGGTTCAAAATTTAATTCATCACAATATATAAAAGTTGATACCGCAATGCAATTAGACTAGACAATTAAACTATTGAATTATGATGTAAAAATTAATGCAATAAAATTTATGAATCACGGGACAAATTAGATTAAACAATTAAACTATTGAACTGTGTTGCAAACATTAATGCAATAAGATTGATGAATCGTGGTTCAATAGTCAATGCACTGTGATTTATTTTTATAGCGCGTCTCATGCTCATTAAGGGTATCGCCGCATCAGTCTTTTTGATCTTATAAAGTGTTATTTTCCGATTTGAAAAAAAAACACAAGACTATAACTATTAAAAACTTTGAAAAGTGGAACCACCCACAATTTTTCTTATTTTCTTGAGAGTAAGTCTTCTGTGATAGGTTTATATGTATCTTAATTCTTCGGTGGGTCGGGTATTATATATTTTAATTCTTTGTTAAATCGAATAATAAAGATCTGTCTTACAAAAACTATCCATAAGACTGTTTATCCAAGTTTTGTCTATTTTCAGTGGATAAAATCAATTTTGTTATTTTTTCCCCCCGAAATTAGGGTAAGCATTAAAATGCTAGTAGGTTATTTTTACCCGTTGTTTCAGTCAACCACGATTCCATATGGAAATGGGAGCATTGGGAAATGCGGTTTTAGACATTTCAATATTCAACTTGCTGTCTTCAATCAATTATGACAAAGAGATTCCATTTTTAAAAGTATATACAAAAAACAAAGGAAAAGGGATCTTCCAATCTTTTGGACTCTGTAGTCAACTCTCTCCATTGTTCACACACACCCATCCCAGCGAAAAAGGTAAGCTCTTTCTTTGTTTCACATACACATATCCTACATGTTACTATATCTAATGCAGAATACATGTTTGTGATATTGCATTGATTGCTGATCTTCAAACCCTTGGTTTATCTCTAGGCACTGCTCAAGGTCTGTTACATAATTTCTTTCATGGGTTCTTCGATTTTTCTCATTTTCTTGCATAAAGTTTGTTTCTTGGAGGAACCCAGATTCATCTTGAGCTAAATAAGAAAAATACTCCATCATTGATCATTTATCTCTTATTTTCATGTTGTCTGAATATAAGTGTTTTAATTTATCTTCTTCTGTTTTTATAATGACAGTTACTGTATATGAGTCATGTTTCTAGAGTTTGTTAAAAATAGTTTACTACTGTGCAGCCTCTTGCTAGTTTTGTAGCTTATTTGTAACTTTGTTTGAATGCAGAAGAGCAGCCATGACTGCTCCTGAACCAAATGGAACTCCAGTCAGGCTTGAGGTTTGTGAATTCTATATACTTTAAAGCATTGGTTTTTCAGAGGAAGATTGATTTGTTATGGCGACTTATGTTTAATATTTTTTGAATTTCAGGGGAGGTTTATGGCAATGGTTGTATGCTGGATTCTTGGATTTGGGTCACTGGTCTCTTGGAATAGTATGTTGACTATAGGAGACTACTACTATAAAGTATTTCCAGTAAGTACTTAATCATAATTGGTTTCATCTTTCCCCATAAATTAGTATTGTTAACTTAAAATGTGCTTGAATAAGTTAACTTAAAACTGTATTAAGTTAACAGAGGATCATAGAGTTTTGATTTCTGTGTGAAAATAGAAGATGGTTCATTAGTCTATAAATAGTGTTGAACATATTTCCCATCTAAAAATATATGTTTTAGCACCAATATGAGAGCATTAACCCTATAGAAAAGACTTAAACTGATACATATCTTATTGATGTTTCTCTCTTGGTAGTATTATTTTTTTCCTTTGATCTTAGGGGATTCATTGAAATTGAATGTAAAAAATTTCTACTTTGTCATAGTTTATCATTGAAAATTCGATATTGAGATATAAATATAACTGATGAGGTTTTCCTTCTTGTATGAAGGACTACCATCCATCAAGGGTACTTACCCTTGTCTATCAGCCATTTGCATTAGGCACAATGGCAATACTTACATATAATGAGTCAAAGATCAATACGAGGCTACGTAACTTAGCTGGATACATCCTTTTCTTCTTGAGTACTTTGGCCCTACTAGTGGTAAGAGTTTCACTACCTTCACGATTTTGTACTCTCTGGCTTCACGATTTTGCAGTTCAACCAATCTAATGTCATATTGCTATGACGATTTACAGATAGATTTAGCCACATTCGGGAAGGGTGGCATTGGAAATTATATCGGTATATGTGTTTTTGTTGCTGCATTTGGAGTAGCAGATGCTCATGTTCAAGGTGGAATGGTTGGAGACCTGGCCTTCATGCACCCTGAATTCATCCAAGTGAGTGATATGGTGACTAAACTTTCAATTGAGCATACTCCTTGGAAACCTTTCTCGTTTGTTAATTTTCATTTAAATCAAACCATCAGCTTAACTGACCAATCCTTCCTGTTATGAATCTTGCAGTCTTTCTTTGCTGGGTTGGCTGCATCTGGAGCTCTTACCTCTGCTTTGAGGTTAATCACAAAAGCTGCCTTTGAGAAATTTGATGACGGTCTTCGCAAAGGGGCTAGTACGTTCTTTTTTCACTGATACTTAAGCTAGTATGAATTGTAACATTTGTTTGTTGATTAATTTTGTTTTATATTCCTATGAAAGTTCAAATTTTTGTGATGAATGCTGACATATATGTTACTGATTGTAGTCTATTCATGATATTTTGCAGTGTTATTCCTGGCCATCTCCACATTCTTTGAGTTTCTGTGTATTTTCCTATATGCTTTTGTATTCGCTAAATTACCAATCGTGAAGTACTACCGCACCAAGGCAGCCAGGGAAGGTTCAAGAACTGTTTCATCAGACCTTGCTGCTGCTGGCATCAAAACAGAACCAACGGAAACAGTATGTCATTTTGTTCTCGATCACATAATAAATGTTATAAGTCCATGAACTTCCAAATTCTTATAAAGTCTACCTGTATCGTTGCAGGCAAATGGGGATGCTAAGCTTCCAGAGCGATTGAGCAACAAACAGTTGTTCTTTAAGAACATTGATTATGCCTTGGACTTGTATTTGATATATGTCCTAACTCTCTCAATTTTCCCAGGCTTCTTATACGAAAACACCGGAACACACCAATTGGGCTCATGGTAAGTGCTCATTCTACACGCACAATGACCTCAAATAGAATTTCAAGGGAAAATGTTTTAATGACCACTGCTGTTGATTAACTATTTGAACGATAATAAAGCAAAAATGGGAAACTGTTATAATTGATCTACCCCTTAAAACAGCAACTTGCTCCTTTCTAGTTTTGTATAGTCTCCTCCATTATTGGTGTAATCAATTGACAAATTATTTTATAGCTTCTGTTTAAGATGATTTCCTTCAACCCTTAATTTTTTAGTACTTCATCTGATCTTATAAATTGAAAAATGAATTGGCACACTATTCCATTGTAATGTATTTTAATAATGTATAGAATCACTAGGAGTTGTAAATTCTCTTTTGGGAGGGGACCATCAATTCCTTGGAATACCAACCTAAGACCTCTTCACAAACTAGATAACAGAAAGCGAAAATTCATTGCTCTAGGCTTCTAGCATTATCTTTTCCATGTCAGGGCTCTTAAACATTCAAGATTTTCAAAGTTCTGGTCTTGAAAACCACCAGTGGCATTAGAACAGTTTCTAAGGCCATTAGAGAGAATTCCAACGGACAATCTTTTTAAAATTTTGATTCTTAAACAGTGTCCTTAATACAGATTCTGAGTACTTAACGGATTCTGTAATAACATTGATATGTTTTGGTGGTGATTTCAGGTATCCGCTTGTACTGATAGCAATGTACAATGTGTGGGATTTAATATCTAGATATATTCCTCTAGTGCAATGTCTCAAGTTGGAATCACGAAAGGGCCTTATGATTGCGATTCTGTCCCGTTTCTTGTTCATCCCCGCATTCTATTTTACTGCAAAATATGGTGATCAGGGATGGATGATTATGCTCATATCTTTGTTGGGATTAACCAATGGTTATCTCACTGTATGCGTCATGACAACTGCTCCTAAAGGTTACAATGTGAGTTAACGCCACTTTGCATGAAACAAAACGAAAAAAAGAAATTGTTAATCATCAATTAGAGCTAATTAATATGTGCTGGTTAAATTTTGCAGGGACCGGAGGCAAATGCATTGGGAAATTTGTTAGTGCTGTGTCTTCTAGCTGGAATATTTTCAGGTGTTGCTCTTGATTGGCTGTGGATAATCGGTAATGGAAGTTTCTAGAGCAATGACTTGTTTAGGAAAGTACCATACTGAAAAAGTCTTGGAGCTTAGATGGAGATGGCATCAGAAACACTACTACAATGAGCAGTGATCCTCTGTCAACCAATCTTCTATAGTTCT
Source organism: Codonopsis lanceolata (assembly GCA_013146195.2). Classification (NCBI taxonomy): domain Eukaryota; kingdom Viridiplantae; phylum Streptophyta; class Magnoliopsida; order Asterales; family Campanulaceae; genus Codonopsis; species Codonopsis lanceolata. The sequence continues at coordinate 249,826 of CM028379.1, forward strand.
ATACGCCAAGATTGTATTGTTAGTACATATGATATAGGTTCCTCTGTGATCGGACAGTTTTTCCGCTTCTTGTATATGTGTTTTTCTTTTCTCCTCTTCACTTTTTCTTTTTCATGTGTACTTCAAGAATTTGTTCTGTGAAAAAAGTTAGATATCCTTTTTTAGAAATGGAGGATATGTTAATAACCCGAAGAAAGATATTTAATTGATACTTTTTTTGGTCACTGAAGTCAATTGCGCGTGTATTGCATTTATTGTTAATGATTTTTTAATATTGTATTACCGTACGTAGCAAGAGGAAAAAATAAAAAAAGATATCAAGATCTAATAATTAAAGATTTTCATTCATTATGTTTTTTTTAGGGCGAAATTCACCATTGGTCCCTGTACTTAGGGTTTGTCCACCGTTAGTCCCTGAACTTCAAAACGTCTCACCATTGACCAAAGTTTGCGTTTTTTGCCCACCGTTGGTCCCTTGCTCAAACGCCGTTAACTGTTTCACCGTTAAATGGATATGTGTGATAAGCGTGAGCAAAAGCAAGGACCAAAGTGTCATTTCTCAAACATCGCGAGATGCGAAACCATGACAGGTGAAACCACTTCCCCAATTGCCGGTTCATTGAGGAAAAAACGAATTATCTTGCTCCAATCAACAATTGTTTCACCTCCATCGCAGCAATTCTCAGTTGGGTCTCACAGTTCAATCCTTATTCGAACATATGCCAGTCTTAAACATCCTCCTCCCACTACTTCATTTCACTCTCACACTTCCATACCTGTGGATCACTTCTCAATTTCCCCAATAAGCTTCGGTTGGGGCGCCAGTCTCTCTCTTTTCAGGTACTACTCGTTTGGTACTCAATGATGGGGTCCGACTGGAAGAGGAGGATTTGGGCGAAGGGGATGGAGAGAAGGGATGGCGTCGGGATGACTGGAGATCGGGCAGAAGAGAAATTCAGGGCGGCGCTATTGAGGGACGAATCTGGGTCAGCGTAGACGGTAGAAATTGGTGCTCACCATGGAGAAGAAAACGGCACAAGAGATGGTTTGTTTGGGCGGGATTGACGATGGCGTCGGCTGTGGATTGATTAGGCAGAGGGAGACGGCGGCGGGCTTGGTGTGGAAATAAGACTACTCCATTATTCTTCCTCTGCTTCTGATGTATGTTTGTATTGTAGAGAAACAAGCCCGGTAGATGCAGAGAGAGAATTACATAAACATGGTTTCGAATTCGAATTCAAATTATGGTTTCATGACAGGTTTGGATTCGGATCCTTTCCCGAAGCTTGAAGAGATTTACGCTGTGCTCTTTGGAAAGTAGTCGAGTCCTCTGCCGGCAGTGTACGGACGTAAAAAAGGGAGAAACGGTTACGTTTCAAAGCTGAGTTTTTCGGAGGAGGCGCCGATGGCGGTGATGTCAGAGATGGAGATCTCGCCGGGGTGTACTTGGCGATCTACGCGAAGGGTGACGTAGTCGCCGATGCCATCCACGGCGCAATCGAGGAAGTCGAAGCCGGGACCAAGGTTGGCGACGGTGGCTGGGGCGAATGACTTGACGGAGGTAAAAACAGGTACGGGTTCGGGTGCGGTGATAAGGATTTTATGAGAAGAAGAAGAAAGGGCAGAGATGTTACATCTAAAGGAGTGGGAGAAGCGGTTGGATTTGGGAGAAGAGAAATGGAGCTTCAATGGAATTATCGTCGCCATTTACAGAATGATTTTTTGGGTAGTGAGGGAGACGGTGAGGGTTACAGAATGGTCTACACGACAATTTTTGACCAATTTTTTTATTAATTTCCCGAGAGGTTGAGAAATGACACTTTGGTCCTTGCTTTTGCTCACACTTATCGCACATATCCATTTAACGGTGAAACAGTTAACGGCGTTTGAGCAAGGGACCAACGGTGGACAAAAAACGCAAGCTTTGGTCAATGGTGAGACGTTTTGAAGTTCAGGGACTAACGGTGGACAAACCCTAAGTACAGGGACCAATGGTGAATTTCACCCTTTTTTTATATACAAACATAAAACAAAATTGAAATCTCATTTTCAAATTAGAGTACATCTCATATAAGATTCTTTCACGGAACTCAACACTTTCACTGCTTACCCCACCAACAACACTTTCACAACTTATCCCATCAACACAAGTTGGATTGGGTTAAGGGGATCCGTCTTATATAAAATAGTTGTAAAACCATGTTTCCTAAGTTTGTACCTTCAAACTAAGTGACCTCACTTGACACAAAGCCATTCCAAAGCCTCATAGTTCTGCCTTTTTATTTATGCATGGAAGATTGAATAAATCTTTGCCAATTATATGCAATCAAAGTTGGCTTGAAGCTATGGGTAATTCAATAGATTTTGTCAAGATCAATGACTAATGCATAGCAAAGATTGTATAACATTTGGTTTGTTGTGGGATTAAATTGAACCACAACTTATCATAGATTACACGAATTGATGTTGCAAAAATCAGTCTTGGGCTATCCAATATAATTCGTAGGATATCTGGGCTTGTGTTGGGAAAGGATTCGAACCACTGATGTGCCCCGCCCAAAGTGGGCAAGGCAAGTGAGATCTCACATGGAGATCACGAGCTCAATATCAAGGAGAAGAGAAAAAGTATAGCGACCTGGCCGGTATCAGCTCCTGAACAGAGGATAGACTCGTCCTTCATTGCCCATTCACATTTCATCCTGGTCAGAGATGGCCATGCCTCCTTGACTAAGGGGGTCGGGCCCAGAAATAATGGACAGGATGATACGAACACACCATCTTCTAATCGAGTAGGCCCACACCCACTTGACCATATGTACAAGCTACCTGAGCATTCTCACAAAAGAGCATGCTCGCCCGAAATCTAAGCAATCACTCCGGTAGTTACACAGTCAACTCGAAACTATAGCCACCAACCCCTACAGTCTCACCATTATTCATTATCCATCCGGATTTGGCTCCTTTAGGGCTATAAATACCCTCCCATCATCAACCTAAAAATGTATGCTCACATACACAAACCCAAACTCTGTCAAATTGTCATCTAACGACTTAACACTTACTCTTACACCGGAGTGGTTTCGCGAGGACTTGCCTTGCATTCATACTAAGGTGATTTTCTTTGCATTTGACATGTTCAAATCCATTCCAACATAAGTCCAGATAGCCTACGAATCATATTAGACGACCCAAGTCACGGGCAAGGGATGTGAGATCAATATCTACCAGAGAAGACAAGGAATGATTAAAATGTAGTTATTAATATTCAAAATCTGTGAGCAAACCACGACGAACTCGTCTATACTAGAAAAATCGAAGGGTTCAATGCAACTTTCCCCTTTCTCCTTGCAAATTAAACAATCATTGGGGAAAGTATTGGAGTGACAATTTCCCCAAAATGGATGGGTCATCTCCGGGCTGATCGAGATGAGCGAATCTACATCCTCAAGAGGAAAGTGATATATCCCGGCCATGCGCAAAGAAATATGATCTTCTATGATGGCCTCCCACTCCACTCGATCAACCACTTATGTCCATTACCATGCAGGTGGTCTAGGTGAGAGACAATCTTATTTATGGAATAAAATCAGGTTGGGTGAAGTTTTATATGATCATCTTATATGAAAATACCAACTAACTATCATTTTTCCTCATCATCATTATCAGTGAAAAACATCCTATTATTACTTCTGAAAACCATAAATAATGCCATATCCAGACACACATAGTCCGTAATTTGTTGTTCTTCACCCACTAATTACTAAAATCCATTGCACTGAATTGAACCACCACCGTCAATTAGCTTTTGGAGGAATCTTTACTTAATCCAAACACCTTGGAAAAATTAGTTGAGGAAATAGATAAAACAAAAGTACTGATGTGGCAAAATCACGCTTGCCAGATCGTCAGTAAAAGTCCATGTGGGTAGGATATCTCCGGGCTTGAATCTCCTTCCTTGAGCCTCTTTGCTAGAACACAAAAACACGAGTGGAAGTCTGAGGCATGGCCTCGCGAAACCTCCGCGTGAGAGTAAGTATCGTGTGTAGGTCTGAAAGCAATTTGACAGAGTGCCAAGGCTCAAGAAAGTGTGCATACCTTGTTTATGGCTTATGGAGTGGTATTTATAGGCCCCCAATGTCGTTGAATCCATCTAGGATTCAGTTTCCTTAGATACCCAATCAATCAAGGAGAGAATCATGATTTTAGGCATGATTAGCGGTGACGTAGAATGTAGGTAGATATGGTAGCGTCTGCTTGAAAACAGGAAACCTTTGACTTGTCTTAAAGAGCAAGCAACCTCTGTTTCTGTTCGATATGTACCAGGCGAGCAAGGCTCGGCCGGCGCTAGATGTGCACCTTGCTCACGAGTTAATGTAGATCCAAGGGGTGACCCACAGTCGGGCCGA
>CM028379.1:254331-311802 GCA_013146195.2 Codonopsis lanceolata
TTATAATTAGAAACTTTGCTTTGAATTTGAATTCTTCCAATCTTTCAGTGACTTATATTTTTTTAATTTTAATATGTTCAAGTATGTCATGGTGTTCAGTTCACATATATGTAGTTTTTACTTTTTAGTTCGAATCTCTCGAATCTTGACTAAGGGCGGAGGATTAATATCTTATCGTTTCCATTTTCAAATATATTTTATTTAAAAAGGAAGAAGAAAATAGTTATGATTTCATCTATAATTTTCTTAAAATATATTCTCTTCATTCTAGGTAAAGAGTCTACTATTCTATCTTGAGATGTTTTTACTTAAAGAGTTCACTTAAAAAACTTAAGTCATACAAAGTGTTATTTTATTACTAATGGACTACTAAAATTGTTATTTTCTTAAAAAGTTTGACTTTCATATAAGGACTATTTGCTCAAAACGAAGGGAGTGATAATTTTTTTAAATGTTTTTTTAATAATTTTTGTATTTATTTGATAATTGTATGTTAATGAGTAAATTGGGACACATGGACGCTCATGCCTATTTACTACCCACCTCATATATTGTCGCATGTTATTAAATGAAGCACTTACTCAGCCATGATCATTTGAGCTCATTGCCCATATAGGGCATACCCATACCCGCTCATTTGTTACACTCTACTTTTAACTAATGAGAAATTCAGGTGGGCTCATTTTGAAAAGTTTTCAACCATTTTATACCTCCATGTATTTTCAAAACCAAAAAAATGCATGTCATGCATAAATGTGATGTGAACTCAATCAAGATCGAATCGAAGAAGTTCCAACAAGCTAGAATGTAGAATGAATTCAGTAACTAAGGAAAGGATATGATGAGCCTCCTCGATCCGCTATTCGTGATTGAATAGGAACCTTGGTGTGTAAGCGAAACCTATTGGACACAATTGCCTAAGAACCTCGTTTATGTACACAAGCTCGCGACTCTTCAAGCTTGGTAAGTTTAATTAAGTGTTTGGAGAATTCTACTCTCAAGAACCTTACAAACTCACAATATTCTCTCAAATGGATAATGAAATATACTTCAATACTTTATATTTTGAATGCTGAATTACAATTCTGATCATGTCTATTTATAAGCTAATGTGGTGGAGAATAGAATGTTCATATGATATCACCGTTGATGTAGGCGATAAGCTAGTCCACCTATAATATAAGTTTTACTAGCTATCATGATAAGTTATCAAAGACTCTTGAGTTCACCAAGTTCATGAATAACCAAGATTGATGCACCATCATTATCTTCTGTGGAATTTTCTAGAATAGTTGAGAAAATTCGGATGTCTCTTTTGTTGATTTTGAAAAGGCTGATTTTGAGTTTTGTTTTGGGCTCAAAATGTATTCTTTTGTTGGGCTAGGATACTATTAACATGAGTCTTGCTTTTGCACTTCAATTGGACCTTATTCATTATGTTTTTGAGCTGATCCAAAGTAACAAACTGTTTGGAATTGAGGTCTTATGTTGACACTCCAATAAGCAAACGGGTCTTATTTATTGGTCTTGAACATCTTTGTTTGTTGTCTTGCTTTTGATCTCTTCCACAAGAGTCATTAAGACCTCTTAAACCTTTTTAGCTTGGGCTCTAATAAGGCGTCCTCCATTTTTGCTCAACGGGTCACGTGCGCATCTCTTCCATGAGCATCTAGTCCTAAGCCTTGTCCCTCACCAAAATGTGTGCATCGTCTCATATCAATCGATACATCGTCTTATCAAATGATACATTGTGATGTATCAAAGGTGTTTTTTCCAGTTTCGAAAATATATTGGGGTATCGTAAAATAGTACTCCTTTCGTTTTTAAAATATTATCTATTTTGACTCACATACTGTTTAAGAAAAAGTGATTGACTGTATTATAAATATATGTGAAACATATTATTTCTTTTAATGTCATTGAGTATGTAGCCATAATTAAAGTAGGTAGAAAAAGTAAATGTAAAATGGTAAAAATGTTTTTTTTAAGAGAAAGTTTTAAAAAGGAACAATTATTTTAAAATGGATGAAAAAAAAAAAGTGGACGATAATTTGAAACTGGAGGGAGTAATATTTTAAAAGTTAGACTGACTCACAAATTTTCACTTTAACAAATTCACCTTCCACGAAAAAAACAAAACTTACGAGCTTTTGTACCAAGTGGCCACTAAATGAGGGAAGTTTTGAAAATACACTTTTTTTTTCATATGTTATTAACCTCATATACTTGTTGAAGTTCCCCCGCAATAATTTTGTAAGAAAAGACAATTGGCATATGTGTGTGTGTTTGTATGTACATATTGTTGGGAAATTATTAAATCTGAATGAATTCTCTAAGACACGAAAATAAATTTACTGTTTTTAAAGAGATGTTTTCAGCCTTCTAATAGGAACTGCGAATCACAAAAAGATTTGAACGAAAGATCTTTTTTAAGATACAATGGAGTTGTGTTTGATTCAAAATGTGATATTTGAATCAAACCCAAAGCACTCTTCTTTTCTTGGAAATCTAATGATGCTCGAACGATAACCCTTTTGTTATTGTATTTTGTATTTGATTGTTCAAACCTTTTATAGTAGGAGTTGGGATCTCTTTGAAACTATCAGTCCTTTCGAAAATACATTACCCTGCGAAAAGACATCATTTTCATTTGAATTTCAATCGATGGAGGGACGATTAAGGTGGCAAAATGAGTGTTGTGGATAAATGAGTGTTGTTAACTATTATCATATGGTTAGCTAACACCGTTTATCTATATACTTATTTTACCACCAGCTAGATCGATGATGCTCGGCGATAACCAGTTTCCTTTCCAAGCATACTTTGTTTGGTGAACAATTATGATTTAACACAACAAGTATATATATATATATATATATATATATATATATACACACACGTGTGTGTTTTCACAAACAATGGAGCTCAGTTTTCTTTTCAAAATGGAGGCCAAACTAATAAAATGTGAAAGGTATCAGGGACCATGTCCACTAGGTTGTCTTATACAAGGAGAGATAATGATGCTGTTATCTGCATTTGTGTGTGTGTGTGGGGAGGCATGCATGAATTGAATGAACAAACATTATTCTGATGATATGTACTGTTCTCAACCGAATCATTCCAAGCATGCCAAGCTACTCATAAAATCCTGCTTTTAACATTTAATCAAAGCACTATATATTGTATAAGGTAGCTACCAGTGGTAAATTCAAAAAAAATATTTTAACGTGGTCACAAATTTTAATTATTGTATTAAAAAAAGAGCGAGGTCTCTTGCCCCCTCACCCTAACGATGTTTGATCCTTAAATTTATAAACAAAGTCTCGAAAGAGTATTCTGATCAATTGAGCTAATTCTGGATATTTATCTTAAGAAAAACGAATATGAGTACGAACATGGTGGAGAAAAAAGAAGAAATTAAAGTGAGAAGAAACAAGAAAGAAAAGAAAAAAGTAAAGAAAGGTTAAATAAATGGTGTTTGTCTCCCATTGATTGCTAGAATGGGATCTTGTAATAAGCTTTAAGGCTTTCTCTTGTACCAATATAAAGAAATCATCATCAACTCCATTGTGAGGTCAAAGAAGAAGAAGAGAAACTCAAAAGAAGAAAGGACATGAAGAAAAGAACATTCTATAGGGACAATTGAAGATGACTGAGTCGCTAAAAGCATTTTATCCCATTTGGCTTACTTCAATATTCCTTCCCACTTTTTGTCCCCTTAACAAATCTAAAAAGTTGGGTGAAATTAATTTTCTCATTAATGGTGAATAAACTAAATAAATTATTACTATTTTCATTAATAAATGTTGAAAAAAATTCAAATTAATGAATCAAATACTTGAATTAGGTTAGAGATAACTTGGTTATGTAAATTACAAAATTACTTTAATGCCCTTACCATTAATGATTAAATTTATGGAAAAATTACCAAAAAGTCCCACCAAAAAAAATTTCATATCCAAAAAGTCTCAACGTTAAATTTTTAGTACCCAAAAGTCCAAAACTTAATGTTTATGATAATATAGTTAGGGTATGAGATTTTATTTGAAAATAAACTTATATTTAACTTCGATAATGTTAATGATTTAGTGTTCGTTTCTTTGCGAACATTTGGAGTGGCTTTTGAAAAGTCATATTTGTAGTGTTTGTTTCAGCTTATAAGCCAAAAGTTAATAAGTAAGGTTCAACACCCTTTATGCATTGAAAAGGTAAAGCCAAAAAGCCAAAATTTTAAGTTTTTTTAGTTTTTTTTTTAAACATGAAGAAAACTATTCATTAATAAATATTTGATTATCTTCATTTCATCCCTTTATGAAATATACCTAAAAATATGAATACTAATTTTCAAGTTTTTTTTAAACAAATAATTATAACAACTCGTAAGCAGCTTTTCAACAGTTGTATCAAACAGTCTATCATACAATCAGCCACAAGTCATTCAACCACTAATTTAATTTATCGGTATAAGTCATAAGTTATCACCACAACAACGAGCCCTTAGTACTTTAGATATAATAATTATTATTATTATTATTAACAACCAAAATAATAATAATAATAATAATAATAATAATAATAATAATAATAATAATAACAGAACAACAACAAATAACTATACTATTAATAATAACAATAGACAAAAAAATTGCTATAATAATAATAATAATGAATGACTTTAAGATATTTTTGGTAGTATTTCATTGTAATAATGTTGATGAAGACAATGATCATAATGTTATTGTTATAATAACATTATTCTTATTTTTATAACATTAATAATGATCATAATAACATTAAATGTAATTCTTATTATACTTTTTTTAATATAAAACATTTATAATTAAACTACAAAAATTAATTATAATTTTAATTTTTTAAATGTTTCGTGTAAATAACAAATACTTTGTTATAAACAAATATTTCTTAAAATATTTAATAAAAAAAACAAACTTTTTTGAAAATGGGAAAAAACAAAAACTAATTTTGGAAAAGAAAAAAAAATAGCTTAGAATAGAAAAAGAAAAAAAATGAAAGATTACAAAAAAAAAAAGATAGAAAAGAAAAATGAGAGAGAGAGATAGAGTGGGGGCGGGGAGTAGGCGTGAGAGGAACAAGGAGGGGGGACAAGGTTGCAGGGATGGCAGGGGGTGGGGCTGCACACAAGGGAGTTCTTAACGAATTTTTTCACGCGTGTACAGAACGCGCCGTTTTCATTGGCCGGTGGCTCTCATGGGGACATTGTAGAGTGGGCTTGGAAATTTTTTTCTGGGGAAAATTCTGATCCATCTTTTTTCTAAGTTTCTCACCCTAAAAATCCATTTTTTTTTTCCATTGCAAAAGACCAATTTTTAAAATATTTGTTTCAAAAATGTTATCGTCTTTTTAACATCTACGATAATACATTTTAATTCAAAATCACGATTATGCCGATGAAACAGGGATCAACATGCCTAATCAGTCGCGGTGTTGAGGTGGCAGCACTCTTCGTTGGGGTTCTCGAAACAACGCCCGAAAGTTTGATTCATGTAAAAATTGATTGCGCGATTCAAAGTTTGATTAATGTAAAATTGTTATACTATGATATATTTGTATTTTATATTGTAATTTATTGAAATTTAATTACTTTTTGTACTTTAACAACCTTTTCAAAAGTTGTATAGCGATTTAGAAATCTTTGCACCACGATTTACAAATTCAAAAGCTAACATAGTTTTGTATTGCGCTTCACAAATTTAAAAAACTAGCATAGCTTTGCACCACGATTATTTTCTTAAAAATGTTACACCGCGATATGTTTAATTTATTAAAAATTAATTAATTTTTTTCACTTTAACAACTTTTTTCAAAAGTTGCATCGCGATTCGAAATTTTTGCAAGTAATTCACAAATTCGAAAGTTAGCATAATTTTATACCGCGATTTACAAATTCAAAAACTAATATAGTTTTGCACGCAATTCTTTTCTTAAAATTGTTGCACAACGATATATTTACACTTTATATTGTAATTTATTAAAAATTAATTAATTTTTTTACACTTTAACAACATTTTCAAAAATTGTACCACGATTCAAAAATCTTTGCACCACGATTCACAAATTCAAAAGTTAGCATAGTTTTGTATCGCGATTCACAAATTTAGAAAATTAGCATAGTTTTACACCACAATTTTTTTTTCTTAAAATTATTACATCATGATATATTTACATTTTATATTGTAATTTATTAGAAATTAATTAATTTTTTGTCCTTAATGCCATTGGTAAACTTTGGGGACGGTCGTCCCTACCCTATCATAGGTTTTTCTCTCCCGTTATTAATATGTGGAAAAAAGAGTAATAACACATGTGAATGATAAAAAATAAAAATAAAAACTATCAAGATTGAAAACATAATTTTGATAGTAGATTCTTTAAATACTATTCCATTCGTTTTCAAATTATCATTTTTTTTTCTTTTTTATCCGCTCTTAAATAATTATTATCTTTCAACATTTTTTTAAGGAAAATACTTTTATAATTTTACCTTTATTTTTTCTACATATTTTAATTATGGTCACATATTCAAGGATATTAAAGAAAACTAAACATTTCATAAATATTTATAATACAATTAATTTTTTTAAAACGATGTATCGGATCAAAAAAGATAATATTTTAAAAACAGAATTAGTATATTTTAAAATAAAATAAAGAACTCTTTACGTAAAACAAATAAAGTATTATTTTCGAAAGTAAACCCGTTAAGTGGATTCAAAATCGATTGTAGATTGTTTGACCGAGATGAAGGGATTACCATCATAAACTATGAAAATATAGTATATTCCTTACTAGAGGTGGCAATTCGTGTTATCGTGTCGTGTTCGTATTTCATTATCGTGTTTTCATATTATCTATCTTATTTGATCATAAATATAGCAATAAATATTATTTTGAATATATTAACAATTTTGTGTCTTTCGTGTCGTGTTTCGTGTTGTGTCGTGTCGTGTTCGGCTTATCGTGTCATTTGTCTCTGTAATCGTGTTTTATAATCGTGTCGTGCTGATTTGTGCTATCGTGTCGTGTTAGTCATTGCCACCCCTATTCCTTACATCCCAAGATAAGCAAATTAAAAAAAAAAAACAAAGATTCCAAAAATAATCATCTATCCTTTTATGAGTTTAATTATTTCACATTTGCACCTTCAAGTTCTTGCGTGAATTTGCATTATAGTATACGTACTAAAAATCAAAACATGAATGTAAATAAAAAGTTAATTTGTTTTTAAATTTTTTTATTAAGAAAAACACTTTATTTAAAACGACGAGAAATTGAGTTTGGTTTCCTTTCTTAAACTCAATTCAAAAAATCAGAAAACAAGTGAGCCGACCCTGAGTACGAAGCTGAGTTAGAACTTAGAAGTTAGAACCACCTCGAAGTCTTGAACTGTGGAAAGCATAGACATTGGTCAAAGTTGAGGATTGACTTTTGCCATTTGTAACCCTAGACATGACTCAAAGTGAATCATGATTGGGTGCCAGGTGGCATACGGTGGGTCTTATACTCTTGTTCAATTCGTAATTGGGAAAATATGGGGGACAAAAAGATTAGGCATGTTTCATGTGGAAGAGCCCTTTCAAGCAAATTATTGTTTGCTTTTCGGCTGTGATTACTTGTGGGTCCCAAGGTTATCGTGTTTACGAGTATCAACAATGTTATATATTCTTATACAACTTCTTAATTGGGGTTTCACTGTCACATACACATTTTTATCTTCTTACACACTTAAAAATAAATCTTTTCATTATATAATCTTTTTACACAACTTCTTACACAAAAAAATATTAATTTAACACCATCTAATAAAAACAACACCCTCCCCTCCCCTCCCCACCCCCACACACACAACCCACAAAGTGGGTGGCTATCACCCTCACTCTCTCCTCCCAAGCTTCTTAATTAGGAAGTTGCTTTTTTTCTTTCCTAGTTGGCTAATAAGAAGCCAACAATGATAGGTGATTTTTTAACTTCTTAATTAGAAGTTGCTAAAAATATCGGCATAAACCCAAATTTTCTTCCATAGTTTCATCAAATCCCAGTTTACTACTCATATTAAGATTTATCTCATTTTAACATTTAATGTTGTTATTTGTCTCATTTAACCCTCTTCCGTCTTTTATCGTTTGAAACTCGACGTTAAATCACACGTGGTCTTCACGGTGGGGTTTTTTCGTCTTTTCTCATCTAGCTTAACTGGAGGAAACAAAAGAGGAGGGAAACCCAACTAAGGGTTTAGTCTTAATACGCTATCTTCAAACAAGGGAAAAACCTAAGTTTTTTTTTTCGGGCAAGTAAATTGGGGACGATTGTGAGAAGAAAACAGAAATTAGGGTTAGGGTTTATTGTTAAACACGAATTGGGATTAGGGTTTGAGACACGAGTGTTGAGTGTGATTGAAGGGAGTGATGACGAGACCTAATAAGGTTCAATTGCAATATTAGAGAAATGTTTTAAACGGAGATTCTCATGTGTTTAATTGTAAGTTTTCTAATTAATTTCTTCTTTGTGTGTGTAGGCCTTTACAGGGATATGTGATTTATTTGTTTTAAATTTTTTGTTCATTTTTTAATGTAGGCCTTTTTGTATATGAATTTACAGGGATATGTGACTGATTTGCTTTAAAATTTTTGTTCATTTTTTAATGTAGACCATTTTGTATATGAATAAAGTAAATGCATGTCGCCATGGGTTAAATTGTTGTTTAGTGAATAATTTGTTGCTATTTGTATGCACACAAAAAAAAAGATTATTTGATTAAAATGAAAATGGCCCCCCATTGTGGGATATGTGGGACAATGTGCTTGGTATATGTAAAAATGATCTCCCTGTCCTTTTTTGACCTTATACAATGTTTGCATGTGAAGTAATTGGAAGATTGTAATTTAATGTTTTTTTTCCTGTTTCCTTCCTTTGTTTGTGTGTTTTGCAAAATTCAGCTAAAGACTAGTTTGCAGCTAGAATTCATCATGGGGGTGAGTTTGTTTACCATCCTAAAACTGTCTATTTAGGTGGTGAAGTAGAAACTATGACAAGAATAGATAAGGATAGAGTGTCAACGACAATGCTGAATAAGTTTTACAAGGGATTAGGGTATAATGACTATTGTAGCTACTATTATATCTTACCTGGTAGTGAATGGATACGGGATTAGTGCTAATGTCTACTGATAAGGCAATGACTGAAATGATAAAACGTATTGATCCTAACAATAGGATAATTGATATATATTGTAAGTATAATGAGGACTATCAGGGTGTTAGAGAAGACAATGAGAGTGTTAATGCTCTAAATGTTGATTGTGAGGAGGAAGACAAAGAGGATGACAATAACTCAGTATATAATGATAGAGCATATGGGGATACTGATATAAAGTTGATGATAAAGGGTGGAGCCTAAATGAGAGTGAGGATGAGGATGAGGGGGAAGTAGATAATGAAAAAGTAACTGGAAAGGGAAAGGGAAAGGTAAGACAAGAAACTGGAGAGGGAAAGTTAGCACAAGACAAAGGAAAGGGAAAGGTAATGCTGGATGACTTGCATTTGTTAGATGGCCTTATTGACTTTGATGTTGACCCAGAACAGGAAGGAGATCAGGATAAATCTAATGAGTTTGAAAGCCTTGATGGTTCAAATTTTGAGGAAGAGGACCCTAGACAAGTAATGGGCAGGAAAGATACTCCCAAGTTCAAGAGATTCAACCCAGTAACAGACATGAAAAACCCTAAGTTTGAGTTGGGAATGGAATTTACAAACCATAATGAATTTTAAAATGTTGTCAGGAGTTATGCAGTCAAAAATTAGGAAGGGAATCAAATTTGTAAAGAATGATAGAGTGAAGGTAAGTGTCAAGTGTAAGGAGGGTTGTCCTTGTGTAGACACCCCAATTTCGTACCTCTAGTATGTAACATTGACACACGATATCAAGACTTGTTGAAACTTAACAAATGTCAAGTTACAAGATTCAAAAATGCAAAAGACAAAGCAGGATGCGTAAAAGCAAGAAATCACGGGGGCCGAGTGTCCAAAGGAGGCAAAGAAAGGAAGCTAGCGCCGCCACATAGAGAAGCGGCGCGGCCCAAAGACCAGGTGGTGTCGGCGCCTGTCCCAAATAGTGTCAATCTTAACGCATTGCACAAGCCTTCAAGCGCGCGGTACAAGTTGGTGAAGCATAAGATGAAAATCAGAGAGGTGTCCCTCATCTTGCCTATAAATAGATGAGCCCGGCTTCAGGAATTCACACACATTTTCACACACAGTCACATAGAGAAAACGTTGTGCGTTTATTTTACACAGTGAGCGATCGTGAGAATAGTGAGTTCCCCCTCCTATAAAGCCTTGAAGCTCCGCCAAATCTCCTCCAAACACAAAACCAACCGGTCAAAGTGAGCCTTAGCCCTCAGCTAGGTTTCCACCCTATTTCCCAGTCCAAAAATCTCAAAAAGAGCAGTTGCTCTGCCCGAGTCCAAAGGCCAAATCCGCCAGAAGCAAGCAGTTGCTCTGCCCAATTTTCGCCAGCAGCAAGCAAACAACGGCAAAAAAAGCAAGCGATTGTTCGCCCATTTGCGGTGCCCAAGCAACTTTCGGGCGGTTATTCCGGAACCACAAAGCGACAAAAAGACTCCTCTCAGGAAGGACATAGCGAGCACACCAACGCTCTTAAAGGTGAGCCTTTAAGGGTTTATTTATAAAAAAAAACCATTTTCATCCGGCCCAATGTAAAAATATAAGCTGTTATGCTGCCCGGATCTATTTAGAAAATAACATTAAAAAGAGTCATTATTATGACCAAATATTTTTAAATGTCTTTGTAATTATTGGAAGGAGATGGCTACAAGTCTGTAAATAATGTGGACTCAGATATATTTGCTTTTAATGCTTTATTTATTTGCACGAAAAATATAATAAAAGCATACTTTAGCCAAAAACTGTTTTGAGACCGAAAGGACGAGTTGGGTGCCTAACACCTTCCCAACTCGTAACTTAGCCTCCGAACCCTTTTTCTACAAACTCTGGTTTATTTTTTGTTTTTCTTTGTTTCTCCTTAAAATAAAGATGGCGACTCTTTCAAAACATTTTGGATCACAGTGAGGCCCGCAACATCATTTCTTACACTTTTATGTTTTCCCCTAAACAAGTAAGGATATGAATGAAAGGGTGATACATTTTCTGCATCTTGTTTTCCCCTAAACAAGGGGGGATGAGATACGGGGAGCCCAATGCACTCATAGCGATCCAAAATAGGCCCTAAGGAAATTTTCGGAAAGTCCATAGTGAGGCAGGGCGTGTTCCCACGCGCTCTCGTAACATCTTTATTTTGCACTTTTCCGTTTTCCCCTAAACAAAGGACGATAGGAATGAAAAGGGTAATGCATTTTATGTATCTTATTTTCCCCTAAACAAGGGAGGGTGAGATACGGAGAAACCCAAAGCCCTCATAATGGACCAAAAATCACTCGGTGACCGAGGCGTATTCAGCACGCTTCTTGACAACACCCTTTCTACATTTTTAATTTCGTCTTCCCTTAAACAAGGGAGGGTGGAATGGAAAGCGTGATGTCCTTCCGTATGTTGCGGTCTCCTAAAAAAGGGAGCACGGGGCGCGGGAGATCCCGGGGCACCCACAGTGGCGACTCTGCTGGGGAGATTGTTTTTATTTTAAATAAAAATGGAGGCTAGACTCAGTAAAAAAAAGTTTAGTTTCTGGCTAAAGTATGCTTGTTATATTTCTTTAGCATTTTAAATATCGCGTTCTTGTATATCTGGGTATATATTTGTGGATATGATCATCCATCTTGCAGCAGTTTCGTTCCAGTCACCATTACATGTATATTTAAAAATAAAAAAAAGAGCAAAAAAAAAAGAGGTAAAGAAAAAAAAAATATATGTTTCGAGCTGACATAACAAAATGGCTGGGGCTTTACTTTATTATTACCTTTTTCTACTCTTTTTTTACTTTATTATTTCTGCGTAACATTTTATTTCATCATGTCATTTTATTATTCCCCACTTTTCTTTTCATTTCTTGATCTGAATGGTTACTTGCTATCGCTCAAACTAAAAAGCCGAGAAAATCCACAAAAAACAGCAAAACATGCCATATCTGTTTTATTTCTTGCTTTATATCTGAAAAAAGGAAAAAAAAAAAGAAGAAGATTTTACTGCTTTCTAGATGCCGCACTTACGCATGTAGATATATTCGGAATTGTTACCCATACCATGGCCAGCCTACTCCCTGCATCAGCCAATGTTAAATTACATATAGATTCTCAGGACACCTCATGGACCGATCGGTTTTTGCATCTTTGAATCATTAATTGGTCAGTCCACAAAAAAACAAACAAACAAATTAGCAAAAAAATGCAATATATATATATATATATATATATATATATATATATATATATATATATATATATATATATATATATATATATATATATATGAATGAAACAAAAAAAAGGATATGAATAAATACGAAATTTGGATGATTATTTTCTAATGTTCGACTTAGACCATTTTGAATGGAGAATCACTGGAAGAGTATAGACCCTTCGCCTATGATCGGTCAATCTTAGGGAGTCAAAGGCGGGTGGAATACGATGGTCCTATACTGCGGAGAAAGAATCAATTATTCGGGGAATAGTCACGAGGCCGTCAAAACAAAACGGGTGCTTGTCCAGATCAATTGTAAGGAAAATAAATAATAATAAAAAATACTAATAAAGGCTGTACTCCAAGCCGAAGCCTTGACCAACCCTTTACGATACTTCAAACCACTTTTCCTCGAAACGGCCAAAGTTTGGAAAGGCAAAGATAGCACCGATCGTTTGATCACGGGGAAACAAAGCCTGAGGTCGGATTGGAAAATATCGAATTGGTTCGAGAAAATACATATTTTGACAAAATGGCGTCGAAAATGAGCAATCTGTGGAGTAACTGTCTGAGGGGCTCCGGGTTGGCTCTACTCGGCCGTGCGGCAATGGTTAGTTAATTTGGATGCGAGAATGATCACATAATGAGCCAAATGGCAAAACTTCGTGCAAGGTCCAAAACCCGGTGGTGAGGGAACCTCTTTCCTGTAACCCCTCGAAGCATCTACTTCTCATGCTCATCTAAACCCAAATCCTCGGCCAAATACTAACCTTCCACCAATCAGCGCCACGATCGATGTATTTTATCGTCGATTTTATATGCTCTTGACTTGAATTAGGCTATTTCATGAGTCTTTTGAGTACTAATATATGTTTTTGGTGAGTTTTGTAAGTTTCAGGATTGTTCGTGAAAATACGCGAAACTCCAGGGTTGTAAGTGCAAATTACAAAGAAAGAAAAATTGAAGAAAATTAAGTCTCAATATCTCGGACACCTTGCGGACGCAAGGTGCCTCAGAACTGCGACCGCAAGGTAGGCGATATCGGTCCGAAGCCGGCGGACAATCGAAGAGCCAAAGCACACACCTTGCGGAGACCTTGCGGCACTGCGACCGCAAGGTAGGCGAGAATGCTTGCGAAATTCGGGTTTTCACACGGTCATTCGATTCAATCACAACTCCCAGTATATATAGAAGTCGGATGCCGAGCCTAAGCATGAGGAGGGCAATTCGGTGGAAGCTCTCTCTACATAGATTTTAGGTAGTTTTAGATTGTATAACATAATTAGGTTTTGTAATTTCAAGTATTGAAGATCAAATCATGTCTTCCATCATCTTCATGTGCTGTTCATCGTCTATGATGAACTAAATCATCCCTAATCTAGGAGGTGGGAGGTAACTTGTATCGAATTTATGTTTTGATTCTCATATTTATGTCTATTCAATGCTTGTTGATTGTGTTGTTTATCAATCCCTTTATTATTTCGCTTTGAACAAATGAATGTAATCGCAAATAATAAAGGCTTAGAGGTGCGGATACTGCATGACCAAGTGCATATGTCGTACAACGGCTCACCAACACAATAAATTGGACCTATCGAAGCACGAGAGTGATAAGTTAGGACCGGGTTCTTACATGATCTAGGTGACAGATAGATCATAAATCTAGGTGACTGACTAGATTACGGTTCTGTGCTTAGGATATGGAATGGGTGAATTTTGCGGGGAGGAGGCTGAACCAATTGTTCAACAGACCATATCTATTTTTAGTGAGCGAACCCAAGACATTGAATGACATTATTATGAATTGAACATAAAGGAGATATAAGTGAAACCGAGAATCCTAGATTTCCACTCACCATAAGATCTTCATATACGTTATTCTTGTCTAATTAGTTAACATCTATAACTAGTAAATTAGAGTAGAATTAAACATAAAAACCCCCTTAGGTTAATAATTTGCTATCTATAACCGCCTTGTTCGTGATCACTTGTCTCGTGGGTTCGACCCTTGCTTAGAGTCTATTCTATAATAGTCTTGTACACTTGCAAGGAAATAGATAAAATAAAACATCGATCAAGTTTTTGGCGCCGTTCAAGCTAGTTCACGTAGTTAGTTTGTAGGTAGCGTAGTTTTTAATTTAATTTAGTTTTTAGTTTAATTTTACGTTTTTATAAAAATAAAAATACAAAAAGATTTTATTTTATTTTGCCTTAATAGTTAGTTGTTTTTAAATTGCTTTTAATTTTTATGCAAGGTCGTAGATCTTTAAATCTGAATTGGTAGACTTAGATCAAGAGATAAATATTGTTAAAAGATACCAAAGATATTTTGAAAATCTAGTTTTCGAGCACGATAATCAAGATAATCGAATCGAGAGGATCCTCTGGTTGATCCTACAATGGAAGATAATAACAATAATCGTAATCACGAAAACCTAGTTGACCAGTCAATAGGAATCAAAGACAAGAAGAGCACGCAAGAAGAAATATGGAAGTAGTTGTAAATCAAAGAACTATTAATGATTTTAGTAGACCTTCATTAAATGTGGTAACATCATGTTTAGTATTGCCGGATCTTTGTTAGGAATTTCGAACTAAAAGGACATTATTTTAATGCCATACCATCTTTTCATGGGATGCCTAATGAAGATCTGTCGGTTTCTTAAGAGAATATGAATACATGATGAGTACTTTTCCTTTAGGAGGTTAGCGAAGATCAAATTAAAATGAAATACTTTCCCATGCATTAAAAGAATTGGCAAAGAGATGGTTTATGAACCTAACACAAGCAGTGTTTTTACTTGGGCACAATTATATGATTTGTTTATGAGCAAATTTTACAAACATGCATCTCTTACAGTATAGAAAACAAATCATGTCATTCCAAAATGAACCGAGGTGAAACATTCCATGAGTCATGGGATAGATTTAAAAATACGCTTATTATGTGTCCTCATCATAATTTGGCTCAACATGTGTTAGTGCTTCAATTCTATCATGGTCTTTCGCCGGGTTTACAAACTATGGTTGATAGTGCAGTTGGTGGTTCTATTAATAGAATGACACCGAAGCATTAGAAGAATTATTTGAGATGCTAAGTATTAATTCCCAACGAGAAAAGTGCTAGAGGTAAAAATAGGAGCCTATATCAATTGCAAGATAATTCAAATACACAAGCTCAATTTGAAAATTGGCAAATTCAAGAAGCATGTGCTCTATGTGGATTATATTCTCATGCTACTAATTTTTGTCCGTCAAGTGCTATGTATTACGAGCAGGCTAATGCTATGAATATGTACCCTCAAAGGCCAAGGAATGATCCATATTCCAATACATATAATCTGGTTGGAGGAATCATCCTAACTTTTCTTGGGGAGGAAATAAGCCTTTGCAACCTCAACAATTCCAACCTCGGCCACCACAACCTCCACGGTTGCAAAATCAAAATCAAAATCAATTGAGAATTGAAGAAGTTCCCAAGCAAGAAGTAGCAAGTAAAGGTCAAGCATCGTTGATGAAGTACATGCTTGAAGAAATGAAAATCGAAGAAACATATCGAAAATTCGGAAGCAAATAAAAGAGAAGAAGGGAAGTTCCTAGTCAAGCGAGCAAGCTAAGTCAATCACCGTCTGCGAAGTGGTAAGGTGATAGGTGAAGAGGTAAGTGATTCGATCCTCCTTCTAATATGCATGCTTGATAGAAAATTCGAAAAAGTAATAGAAAAAGAAATTGAAAAGATAGTGTTAGTGATAAAGTGATTGATGATTTAAGTAATCAAGAGGTAGAAAAAGAAAAAGAAGTAGAAGTAGAGTTAGAAGTTCCAAATAAGGAACAGGAAAAAGAAAAAGAAATTCAAAATAAAGACAACACGGTTGAAGTAGATAAAGAATTAGATCAAGAAGAAGAGGAACCTTATGTGGCTCCACCACCTTATGTTCCTCAATTCCGTTCAAGAAGACTTATGAAAAACCGAATGGACAAACAATTCACGGAAATTTATAATATGTTATCCAAAGTAAATGTAATTTACCTTTGCTTAATGTTATTAAAAATATTCCGGCATATGCAAAGTTTTTCAAAGATCTTCACTCTAAGAAACACAAGTTTGAAAACAACGAAAAGATTGTTGTTTAAAAGCGTCATTTACGTTTACAACCGAATTACCACCTAAGTTGAAGGACCCAGGCAGCTTTAATATTCAAGTTTCCTTGGGAGACTCTAAAAGATGAAAGCAATGCTAGATTTAGGAGCAAGTATTAACTTGATGCCTTTCTCGGTCTATAAACAATTAGGTCTAGGAGAACTAAAACCCACTAATATGCAATTACAATTAGGCGATCGCTCGGTTAAATATCCCTTGGGTATAGTGGAAGATATCCTAGTTCGGGTTGATAAATTAATCATACCGGTAGACTTTGTGGTTCTTGAGATGGAAAGGAAGATATGCACTAATAATGAAGTCCCAATATTGTTAAGGCGAGACCATTTATGGCAAGCTGCTAATACAATGATAAATGTGAAAAATGGTAAACTCACAATGTCGGTCCTAGGTGAAAGCAGTTGAAATTTACGTGTTTGATGCTATGAATAGACCTAGTGACATGAGTGCTTGTTTTCAATTGATGAGAAATTATCAACGAAACTTTTGAAGAAGAGCAAGATTATGAGAGAGATAGATTTATTGTCTATGATGATAGCCCTATTCCTCCCATAAAAATTGACATTGAGGAAATTGAAGAGAAATAGAGGAAGAAGAAAGATTAGAAAAAGAAAAGCTAGAAGCTAGTAAAAGAAAGATGAAAAAGAAATAAAGGTAGAATCGAGAAATTAATTACGATGAGTCAAAGAAAAGTTGAAGAAAGTTATGAAATTAAAGAAGATGAAGTAGAGATTCTAAAATCTCTCTTTGAGAAAGTGAAATTGAAGATATTAAGGAAGAAAAACAAGAAGAGAATAATGAGGCTAAAATAAAAGAAACAATTAAAGCGAGAAAATTAGATTTATGCCTTCTATTAATTCTCCCAAAGTCGAAGAATTAAAGCCATTACCATCCCACTTAAAATATGCATTTTAGGGAAGGTAACACTTTACTGTTATTATAGCGCCGACTTATCGAGAAAAACAAGAAGAAAGTTTGTTAAAAGTTTTATGGACACATAGAAGCTCTAGGATGGTCTTTAGGCGACTTAAAAGGAATTAGTCCCTCTATGTGTATGCATAAAATTCATTTAGAGGAAGGTAGTAAACCTTCTAGAGAAAACAGAGAAGACTTAACCCACACATGGAAGAAGGCTGTTAGGAAAGAAGTTCTTAAGCTCTTAGATGCGGGTATAATTTACCCTATATCGGATAGTAAATGGGTTAGTCTGTCCAAGTAGTTCCTAAAAAGTCGAGGAATTCTTGTTGTCAAAAATGATAAAGATGAATTAGTCCCTACAAGGACTATTGCGGTTATAGAATGTGTATCGATTTGCGTAAATTAAATGCGGCAACAAGGAAAGACCACTTTCCTTTGCCATTTATTGACCAAATTCTTGAAAGATTAGCGAGCCATGAATACTATTGTTTTCTTGATGGTTTTTAAGGTATAATCGGATCCTGTTGCACTGAAGACCAAGAGAAAACAACATTTATGTCCCTTTGGTACTTTTGCCTTTAGGAGAATGCCTTTTGGGTTGTGTAATGCACCGGCTACTTTTCAAAGATGCATGATTTCTATATTTTCGGACTTAGTTGAAAGATGCGTAGAAGTTTTCATGGATGATTTTTCGGTTTTCGGAAATTCTTTTGATCCTTGTTTAGAAAACCTTACATACGTCTGCGAAAAGATCTTTGCGAAACTAATTTAACGTTAAGTTGGGAGAAAAGTCACTTCATGGTAAAACATGGAATTGTCTTAGGGCATGTTGTTTCAAATAAAGGAATTGAAGTTGACAAAGCTAAAATTGAAGTTATTTCGCAACTACCCCTCCCACTTGAGTTAAAGGAGTTCGAAGTTTTCTAGGTCATCTTTGGTTTTATCGTAGATTTATAAAAGACTTTTCCAAAATCGTAAACCTCTATGTAATTTGTTAGCCAAAGACACGAGTTTATTTTTGATAAAGAATGTTTGGAAGCTTTTAATTTATTAAAAGAAAAGTTGACTCTTGCCCCATCTTATCAGGCCTGATTGGTCACTTCGTTCGAAATCATGTGTGATGCATCGATTTTGCAATTGGAGCCGTGTTAGGACAAAGGGTAGATAGAAAGCCTCATGTGATCCATTATGCTAGTAGAACTACGAATGATGCTCAATTGAACTATACCACTCTTGAAAAGGAATTTTTAGCGATAGTATATGCTTTAGAAAAATTTAGATCATATTTGCTAGGATCAAAGGTGATAATCTTTTCGATCATTACGCATTAAAATATCTCTTAAGTAAGAAGGATGCTAAACCAAGATTAATTAGATGGATGTTATTGTTACAAGAATTTGACATAACTATCAAGGATAAAGAGGAGCAGAGAATGTTGTGGCCGACCACTTGTCTAGGTTAGAATTTTCACCCTTCTTTGGAGCGTCAATTTCTTGATGATCTGTCCCCATTAATGATAATTTTCACGATGAACAACTCCTAGCCATTAAAGACTCTGACCCTTGGTATGCTGACTTTGTCAACTACTATGTGTCTGATATAATTAATCCGGATTTTGATCATTACGAAAAGAAGAAATTTTTGGCGGAAACGAAAAATTATTTTTGGGAAGCCCCTCACTTATACAAGATTTGCTCTGATTCTTTAATAAGAAGATGTATACCAGAAAAAGACCAACAAGGTATCATGGAATTTTGCCATGGATATTCTTGTGGTGGTCATTTTAGTGGTAATAAAACCGCTCGAAAAATTTTGCAATCAGGTTTGTATTGGCCTACTGTTTTTAGAGATTGTGAACTGTTTTACAAAACATGCGACAAATGTCAAAGAACAGGTGGTATAGGAAAGAGAAACGAGATGCCCTTACATGTTTATTTAGTAGTTGAAATCTTTGATGTTTGGGGTATTGATTTTATGGGTCCCTTTCCTGTGTCCAATAATTGTGAATATATTTTGGTAGCAGTTGATTATGTCTCTAAATGGATAGAAGCAGTAGCAACTAAAACTAATGATGGAAAAACAGTAGTCAAATTTGTTGAAGATTTATTTGCTAGATATGGAGTCCCTAAGGCCATAATAAGTGACCAAGGAACTCATTTTACCAATAAGTTGTTAAAGTGTTCTTAGAAAGCATGGTGTAACTCACAAGTTAGCTACACCTTATCATCCACAGACTTCTGGACAAGTAGAAGTAAGCAATAGACAGATAAAAGCAGTGTTAGAAAAGACTGTTAGGCCTAATCGTAAAGATTGGGAATCTAAACTTAAGGATGCTTTATGGGCATACCGAGCGCTTTTAAGACACCCATAGGAATGAGTCCATATAGGATGGTATATGGTAAAGCTTGCCATTTACCAGTGGAAATTGAGCACAAAGCCTATTGGGCAATTAAAGAATTGAATTTAGATTTGACATTAGTTGGAGAAGAAAGATTGTTCCAGTTAAATGAATTAGAAGAACATAGACTCAATTCGTACCAGAATGCAAAAACTTATAAAGAAAAGACCAAAAGTATCATGACATGGGATTAGCCAACAAAATGCTTCATCCGGTATGAAAGTATTATTGTTTAACTCTAGGTTAAGGTTATTCCCGGGTAAATTAAAATCAAATGGTGCGGTCCTTTTAGAATAATGCAATTTATCCTCATGGGGCTGTTGATATACAAAACCCCAAAAATAATGAAGTGTTTAAAGTGAATGGACAGACTCAAGCCGTATTTTGAGCCAATGTCGGTTGAGCGAACAATTGAATTAATCCGTTTGGTGACAATGAACCACCAAGAGACTAGGCTTGCGGTTTGGTCGAGCCAAAGCGTTAAACAAAGGCGCTAAGTGGGAGGCAACCCACTAATTTGAAAGTTATTTGTTAACTAGTTAATTTAGATATGTTTTTCTCAGTTAAATTCTATTCTTGGACATTTAATTTTTAATTAAATATGCCAAAATTTAAGTTTGGGGAGAAAAACATCTTAATGTTGTATTTATATGTTGCTAATAATTTTTAGTTTAGAATTTTTGTTTAGATTTTTCATACGGGAATTATCAAAGACATAACGGAGTTAACGAAAGGACTAAGCGCAAGGCTGTTGAAAAGTTGGAAAGAAGACAAAGTGAAGTTTACGCCCACCTTGCGGACGCAAGGTGTGTAGAGACCTGCGGCCATAAGGTCCCGATGCATGCGAATCTCGGGCGTGAAGTGTCGGACATGGGGAATGAATGAAGGAATCCCAACCGCTTTGTTGTCCACCTTGCGGACGCAAGGTGTGGCAATTGCGACCGCAAGGTCCCTTTATTTAAAGCCAGGGTTTCTTCTTGAGATCACACACGAAACTCTCATCTCTCTCAGCGGCGGCAGCGCAGTCCAAATTCTTCAAGAATTCCGGCGGATCTTCAAGAATTTGGCATCAAACTTCAAGATACTCTCTCTCTCTCTCTCAAACCTTCATCTCCCTCACCCATCTCCCATTACACTCCATTCCAAGTTGAAGATTTTGAAGAGGAAAGAATCACCATTGTTCTTTGTAGAAGATCAGCTCACTCGGTTGCATTCACTCGGATCGGTACGCAAACTAGTATTCCTAACACCCTCTTTAATTTTATACGTGAAATATTTGCATGCTAGGGTGCTAGTTAATTTTAACGTAGATATATTTTTGCATGCTTTAGATTAAATTTTAATTTTAAAATTTTTAAAACACATTTTAATTGTTATATTTTTTAGTTTTTAAAATTTTATCAAACAAAATGTTTAAGCGTAGAAATACCGGCTCTTCATCCTCAGGCCCGGTTCGGGAGGAAGAACAAAATTTTGACATCACCGCTTAGGTGTCCTGAAGCATCGGAAATACACCAACAAACTCTCCAAGTCCTTGGTGCCCGAAAGGGATTCAAGGTGAAGATTTTGGTATCGTCCCGATCGATGGCTCGTAGGTGGGGGCTTGTTAGATTCTCCGCCTAGGGACGCCATAGTCCCTATTGTCAGAATTCTACGCCAATGGCGACATTGGCATGGATGGCGGTGTGCTAGACACCATTAATGTTAGGAATAAAGTAGTTAATTTTTCATCGAAAGCATTAACATGTACTTCGGCACCTCCAACTTTGCGGTTGGTGCCGATGATTATAACACACACCTCCGGCCAGTATCCTGTCGAGGTGGTGAATCTTTGTCATTGCTCTCCACGGTGTGGAGTGGTCCTATAAGTAACCCACCTATGGACCTCGCACCATGAGAGAGTCCTTCCTTCAAGACACGGCCAAGCCGTGTATAAATTTGTTTGTGGCCGTCTCATGCCCTCGAGTCACCAAAACACGGTGAATTGGGAGAGGCTGCATTCGACCTACACCATCATGACTAATGGGTCTATTGATGTTGGCCGTTTGATCAACGGCCAAATCAAGACCCTAATTAGAGGTAGGGCGAATCACGGGGTTCGCGTTCCGCATTTGATCAGCGACTTGTGTAGGGGGCAAGCGTGAGAATGCCCAAACTTTGAGAGGTGAAGAAGGCTGGTCAGGTCATTACTAGGGCCATTTTGTTTGAGCATCACCGGCGGCCGAGTGAGGGTTCCTCAAGAGGAGGAACCCGAAAGGAAAAACGAGGATCCACTCGTTGGGATCTCCAACCAGGTTGGAGGCGGCTATCCTCAAGCGATATGGTGAGTCGGCGGTTAGCGCAGATGCGTCGAGCCAGTGAATTTTTCGGCTATGTTAACAACTTGTTGGACAGAATCGTCCAACTATTATGGTGCCACCGAGGCACGATCCCAGAGTTTCATCCTCATTCGTTATCTCCGCCCGACTCACCTTGAGTCGAGGCCCAAGTTCCATCCTCGTTCGTTAGGTGAACCCGCTATGTCCTTCTGATATTTGTCCTACCCCATCAATCCTCTCATATGTTCCTCTATTTTGAGGACAAAATAGAACTTAAGTTTGGGGGGGATTGAAAATTTTAGGTCTTAGCGGGTCCCGGCCTAACGAAGAATGGAGAGGCTATGTCGTTAGGGTGAAAGAGTTTTGCTTTATTTGATGACCATTTAACTCTTCACCCTATTTATCTGTTTTTATTTTTTCGATTTTCGGAGGTGTTGCCTTGACGAGAATACACTCACATTAGATACTCGTGGGTTCCTCTTATGGGGACCCATCATCAATGTGTCATTGTCATCACCTCCAATTTTCGCAATTTCTTAGAAAAATATATAATAAAAAAATATATTTAAATTCAAAATATTCATCCTCGAGTTTAGGTGTGGTAATGCTAGTCGTAGTCCATGAGGAGATTAGTGCAATGAACACATAGTTAGTCAGTAGATCCCCACAGAATTTACTTAATTTTGCGAAACTTTTACTTTTCTCCAAATTCTTCATGCACTCACACAGTCATAATTTTGGATTGATTAGAATAGTTTTATAAAGTTTATAACACCGATTGATCTTCAACAAGATATGCACAAGAATATGATGCATAGCCATTCGAACATGATTGTTGCATTAAATTGTAACTTAGGGTCAATTGCATGTTAGTTAGATCCCTTGGATTTTCTCATTTATATATCTCAAGCACACTTTCGAACCGTGTTTGCATGTTAGTCTCAATTGTCCCTACCATCGTCTTAGCGAATGCTTATGTGAAATCGGTGATGCTAAACATTCAACCCAATTCCCATAGTTGATATGATATTTTGTGTTATCTTACTTGCTTTAAATATTATGTGAGCATTTGGCATTAAGAAATGATTTAGGCCATCTTTGGATCGTTAGAGCCTAAATATTCCACGACCTATACTAAATATATCCCTAGTGTCCCCTTTGAGCCTAATGAAAAGAATGGAGTGTGCTAAGCACACTATTTAAACCCCATTCGACATCGTTTCTTTACCCACATTAACTTAACCTAAAAGCCTATACACTTTTAGCCTACCCTTTGAGAGAGTAGGATTGGGTGGGAAATTGATTCTAGGAGGACCACTTCTTTTCAGTTAGGCTATTTTTCAGAAGGCTTCTTCTTTCCGTCGTCGAAAAAAAAAAAAAAAAAAAAAAAAAATCATGTGTCGACGAAAAATGAAAGCGGAAGAAGAAGAGTGTTAACAAAGATTCAAATGGAAGCATAGCTTTCAAGAGAAAATATGTTAGAAAAATTACTGGCGATTGGAATGTGATATTTTTAGAAAATCTAGTGCCCAAAACAAGTTTGGGGGGATAAAGAAGAAAAGTGAAAAGTAACACAAAGTACCCCTCCACTTGTGGTCTTTGCAGGTCCTAGCCTAAATAGGGAAAACTTCCTTTTGCTTGGAAGTATGAGGGATAAAGGGTAGTCTTACTCTCTCACTTTGAATTCCAATACCTTTCCATCAAATCCCCCAACACCTTGGCCTTACATTACAAGCTTAAAAGTCCAAATGATCTTCTTGCCAATGCTTATGTTGTTTTTATTGTCAAGTGAGTAACATAAAATTGATCACACACTCCATATTCATTATTATTCACCCTAAAGCTCACTGTGTTAGCATAATCTTAGCTATTACAAGTCATTGGGATAGGAGAGCATTGTATACATACATAGAAGTGCATGGGATGGATGTGTAAATCTTTTGAATCCTTGGGACCTTTACATGCATGTGACCGGGGTTTGAATGGTAGATCTCATACTTCTTAATGCATGATTTTCTATTAAGCTGTAATTTTCATATGAATGTGGTGTTTAGCTCAATAAAAGCTTTTAGTCAAGATATTCTTTAAGGCGGTGATCACACACACACGAGAAATTAAAAGTAGTAGCGATATTAAGAAAAGACTAGTTGGTTCTATATGACTAAGCTTGCATATATGTGGTGAGCATCAAGCGAGATTACATGCATGCCATATGCTTATAACTTGAGGATGAAACCAAAAGATTTTTAGTTTGTTTGTGTTGTATTTTTAGTTTTATATTTATCTGTTTTGTATTTATCTGCATAGTTCGAGTCACTCGAAAGAGTCTCCTTGAGTTTGTGGGTTTATAGAGGAGTGTAAATAGTGTCACCCTCACAAAAAGATTTTAATTTTTGTTATTTAGATGTTTTTGTATTTATAAGTTTATTTGTTTACTCGTGGACGAGCAAAGTTCAAGTTTGGGGGTATTTGATCGATGTATTTTATACGTCGATTTTATATACGTGACTTGAATTAGGCTATTTCATGAGTCTTTTGAGTACTAATATATGTTTTTGGTGAGTTTTGTAAGTTTCGAGGATTGTTCGTGAAAATACGCGAAACTCGAGGGGTTGTAAGTGCAAATTACAAAGAAAGAAAAATTGAAGAAAATAAAGTCGTCAATACGGACACCTTGCGGACGCAAGGTGCCTCTTGCGACCGCAAGGTAAGCGATATCGGTCCTGAAGCCGCAATCGAAGAGCCAAGAAGCACACACTTTGGAGACCTTGCGGACGCAAGGTATCCGACACTGCGACCGCAAGGTAGGCGATCTTGTTCGGGTTTTCACACGGTCATTCGATTCAATCACAACTCCCAAGTATATATAGAAGTCGGATGGAGCCTAAGCATAAGGAGGACGGTGGAAGCTCTCTTTACATAGATTTTAGGTAGTTTTAGATTGTATAACATAATTAGGTTTTGTAATTTCAAGTATTGAAGATCAAATCATGTCTTCCATCATCTTCATGTCTTTGTTCATCGTCTATGATGAACTAAATCATCCTAATCTAGGAGGTGGGAGGTAACTTGTATCGAATTTATGTTTTGATTCTCATATTTATGTCTATTCAATGCTTGTTGATTGTGTTGTTTATCAATCCCTTTATTATTTCGCTTTGAACAAATGAATGTAATCGCAAATAATAAAGGCTTAGAGGTGCGGATACATGACCAAGTGCATATGTCGTACAACGGCTCACCAACACAATAAATTGGACCTATCGAGCAGAGTGATAAGTTAGGACCAGGTTCTTACATGATCTAGGTGACAGATAGATCATAAATCTAGGTGACTGACTAGATTACTGTTCTGTGCTTAGGATATGGAATGGGTGAATTTTGCGGGGAGGCTGAACCAATTGTTCAACAGACCATATCTATTTTTAGTGAGCGAACCCAAGACATTGAATGACATTATTATGAATTGAACATAAAGGAGATATAAGTGAAACCGAGAATCCTAGATTTCCACTCACCATAAGATCTTCATATACGTTATTCTTGTCTAATTAGTTAACATCTATAACTAGTAAATTAGAATAGAATTAAACATAAAAAACCCCTTAGGTTAATAATTTGCTATCTATAACCGCCTTGTTCGTGATCACTTGTCTCTGTGGGTTCGACCCTTGCTTAGAGTCTATTCTATAATAGTCTTGTACACTTGCAAGGAAATAGATAAAATAAAACATCGATTCTATTTCCTTGCAAGTGTACAAGACTATTATAGAATAGACTCTAAGCAAGGGTCGAACCCACAGAGACAAGTGATCACGAATGCAAGGTTATAGATAGCAAATTATTAACCTAAGGGGGTTTTATGTTTAATTCTCTAATTTACTAGTTATAGATGTTAACTAATTAGACAGTAATAACATGTATGAAGATCTTATGGTGAGTGGAAATCTAGGATTCTGGGTTTCACTTATATCTCCTTTATGTTCAATTCATAATAATGTCATTCAATGTCTTGGGTTCGTTCACTAAAAATAGATATGGTCTGTTGAACAATTGGTTCAGTCTCCCTCCCTGCAAAATTCACCCATTCCATATCCTAAGCAGTGAACGTAATCTAGTCGTCACCTAGATTTATGATCTATCGTCACCTAGATCATGTAAGAACCTCGGTCCTAACTTATCACTCGTGCTTCGATAGGTCCAATTTATTGTGTTGGTGAGCCAAGTACGACATATGCACTTGGTCATGCAGGTATCCGCACCTCTAAGCCTTTATTATTTGCGATTACATTCATTTGTTCAAAGCGAAATAACAAAGGGATTGATAAACAACACAATCAACAAGCATTGAATAGACATAAATATGAGAATCAAAACATAAATTCGATACAAGTTACCTCCCACCTCCTAGATTAGATGATTTAGTTCATCATAGACGATGAACAAAGACATGAAGATGATGGAAGACATGATTTGATCTTCAATACTTGAAATTACAAAAACTAATTATGTTATACAATCTAAAACTACCTAAAATCTATGTAAAGAAAGCTTCCTGCCGTCTCCTCCTTTTTAGGCTCGCATCCGACTTCTATATATACTGGGAGTTGTGATTGAATCGAATGATGTGTGAAAACCCGAATTTCGGGCTAGTACCTTGCTGCAGCAGTGCTGGATACCTTGCGTCCGCAAGGTCTCCAAAGTGTGTGCTTTGGCTCTTCGATTGCGGCCAGACCATACGCCACCTTGCCGCAGAAGTAGGCACTGAGGCGCCCGCAAGGTGTCCGTATTGACGAATTTTATTTTCTTCAATTTTTCTTTCTTTGTAATTTGCACTTACAACCCCGGAGTTTCGCCATTTTCACGAACAATCTCGAACTTACAAAACTCACCAAAAACATATATTAGTACTCAAAAGACTCATGAAATAGCTAATTCAAGTCGTATATATAAATCGATATAAACGATTTATAAAATACATCGATCACTAACATATCCATCTGGGGCTTGCTTTTTGCTTCCAAAACCCACCGCGATACACTGGCTAAGTCTTTAAGTCAGGCAGTTGTTCCTATTGAAACCTCCCCAAATGAGCTCACTCAAATTATCGGAAACATTCACTTTGGGAATGTGATTATGTTTACTGATCTAGATATGCCAAGGGAAGGAACCAACCACATTGATGCTTTCCATATCACCGTGGGAGTAATGGAAAAGCGGGTTCCCCGAGTTCTGATAGACAATGATGGGTCTTCTTTAAATGTATGTCCCACTAGCACACTGGCAAAACTGGGGACAAAAATATCAGAGCTTGCTCCTTCATCGCAGACAGTAAGGGCATACGACAACACTAGTTGATGTGTCCTAGGGGTGGTCACTTTAATGCTAACTATTGGGCCATTAACTATGCCAATATAATTCCAGGTTTTTGACATACCTGCCATTTTCAGCCTGTTGTTGGGACGCCCTTGGATTCATGGGGTAAAAGGGGTAGCCTCTTCATTGCACCAACGTGTCAAATTCATCCATGATGATCATATAATAATTATTTTGGCTGATAAGATCGTGGAAAATAAGGAAAACAAGGACGTCCCAATCCTCGAGATAGAGCATGATGACACTGGCATATTTCTCAGTGGCTTTGAGGTTATCCCCCAAGTTGTGGTCAACGCCATTGAATATGGATGAGAAACTGACATCACCAGAAACAAAACTACCTCCCTTGGAAACATGGTCCCTTTAAACATGTTTCAAAAAATGAATTATATGCCTGGTTTGGGTCTCGGCAGAAATTAGCAAGGACTTGTTAATTTAGTCCAAGATGAACTTAAGGAATGTATCCCTCCTTTCGGTCTAGGATACAAACCCACTCCAGCTGAAATTGCCGAAGTTCTGAAACAGAAACGTGAGTAAATTAAGGCAAAAAGAGAAAAACGTCCTTACAAATATCTCTCTTCAACCATATAGAAAAACCTTAAATGCTTACTTTGTAAGAAAAGGGGAAACAAGCCTACCTCATGTTTCTGAGCCCCGGCTAGACTGAATGGGAAAAGACTCCTGGTTGGGAGATCTTTGAAGATGTCAAGATTTTCACCGATAAAATGGAATAGGTTACCCCGAGCCCCGTAGCACTACATATAAGATCTGCCACTATTGAAAACACTTGGTCTATAGACCAAGATGATTATGCTCGCCCTTTTAGAAGACGAAAGTTT
Organism: Codonopsis lanceolata; assembly: GCA_013146195.2. NCBI lineage: Eukaryota > Viridiplantae > Streptophyta > Magnoliopsida > Asterales > Campanulaceae > Codonopsis > Codonopsis lanceolata. Next base: position 282,750 of record CM028379.1, read on the forward strand.
GGGAGACAGCTGGGTATGATAGACTGAGGCACTAATTATAAAAACTCCTCGCTTAGTTTGAGCCTATCGCTGATAAGCCTCTCGCATTGGTATACTACTACCGGCCCGCTCTTGACAACCGCAGATCCGTAGACCGCTCGATATACTATTCCCCTTCCTTCTTCTAGTTTTACGTATTGGTCATCTACCGATCCGCCTCCAGAAAATTGAGAATCTCAAACCCCTGTGTCCTCAATAATGTAAATAACCCCGCATGCTTTGCTATGAATGATAATCTTAATATCTTTGCTTATTCTTTAGTTGCACCTACATTAAAAGACGCATTAAATAATTATAATAATGAGTCATTTGATGAAATGGACCCAAAAGATAAAATTACTTGCTTGAGCTTGTAAAGTCGGCTGAGCACCAAGAAAAACATCATTCATCAGCAGCCAATGAAGACTGCCCACTATCAATTTGGGGCTGAACAATGAAACAAAAGAAATCAAAATCGGCAGCTACCTGCAAGGCTCTGAAAGGGTAGCACTTATTGACCTCCTTAAAGAGTTCGTAGACATCTTCACCTGGTCCTATGAAGATATGTCTGGGCTGGATCCAGCCGTTGTTGAACACCGGATCCCCATATATCCAGATGCTCGGCCAATTAAGCAAAAGCTCTGCCGAATTAAACCGGAATGCTCACTGCAAGTAAAAGAAGAAATCATGAAGCAGCCGCACGTCAAATTTATTCTGGTAGTTGAATACCCGATCTGGCAGTCCAACATAGTGACCGTTCCCAAGCCCAACGGAAAGTCCGGATTCTGTAGACTTCCGCGACCTCAACAAGGCGCCGCCCGAAGATGACTTCCTCTACCCAATATTGATATTGTAGTAGACGTCGTCACTGCTCACAAAATCAAATCTTTCGTCAACGGCATGCTGGGCTACAATCAAATCAAAATGGCAGCAAAAGACCAGGAGAAAACCCCATTTACTACTCCATGGGGGACCTACTGCTACAATGTTATGCCATTTGGGCTAAAAAATGTTGGGGCTACATATCAAAGGGCTGCCACCACCCTCTTCCACGACATGATCCATAAAGAAGTTGAGGTTTATGTTGATGACATGATCGTGCACTTTAGCGATGCCAACGGCGCTCATATCAAAGACCTTCGAAAAAATTTCGAAAGGTTAATGGAGCATCAAATGAAGCTTAACCCCACCAAATGCACATTTGGGGTTACCAAAGGCAAGGTCCTGGGATTCATGGCGACCAGGCAGGGCATCGAGATAGAGCTGGCCAAGATTAAAGCCATCATAGAGATGCCGCAGCCAAAAACTCCAACCGAAGTCAAAGGCTTCCTGGGCCGATTGCAGTATATCATCTGTTTCATCAGACAGCTGATATCCATATGTGAGCCCCTCTTCAAACTCTTAAAGAAAAATACTTACCAAGTCTGGGACGAGAAATGCCAGCTAGCCTTCGAAAAAATAAAAGCATATCTTACCAATCCACATGTGCTAGCTCCGCCTCATACACATAAACCGCTCCTCCTATACTTAACCGTCACAGACATGTCAGTAGGGGCTATGCTCGCCTACGAAAAAGAAAATTCATACATTCAAAAATGTCATCTACTTCATAAGTAGGAAGCTGCAAGGAACCGAGCTAAATTATTCAGCACTAGAGAAAAGCTGCACCGGCCTAGTCTGGAAAACGCAAAGGCTCAAAACTTATCTGCAAGGACGATCCATCAAGCTCATCTCCAGAATGGACCCTATAAAGTACATCTTTGGTAAGCCATCACTATCCGACTGGCTAAGTGGTCATTTCTTCTCAACGAGTTTGACATAACTTATGTCACGCCAAATCTATCAAAGGCGCGTAATTGCGCACCATTTAGCCAATCCGCCCTTAAAAACGTAAGATGCGGTGAGCCGGCTTCCTGCACGAAGGTATCTAGAAATTACCGACCACGACACCACCGGCAAATGTTCTTCGATGGAGCCGCAAACAAAAGAGGTTTTGGCATAGGAATCTTGCTAATCGACCCAGCAGATTCCCACACTCTATTGGCCATAAGGTTGGAGTTCGAATGCTCAAACAAGACAGCTGAATACGAAGCATGTATTGCTGGCCTAGAAGAAGTTCTCCAAAATATAGCCAAAGACTTGGAAGTCTATGTCGACTCCGCTCTGATTATAAATCAAGTCGAAGGGAAGTGGAAGACCCAAGATCCCCGGCTGCAGCTCTATCATGCCAAGTTGATAGCGCTTGCCACTAAATTTGATTCTATCTCGTTCCACTACTTACCGCGAGATAGAAATCAATTTGCCGATGCATTGGCCACTCTAGCATCGTTGGTCCAAAATTCCCACAGAAACCCAAGTCCAACCATTTGTAGTTGGGAAAAAGGTCACTCCGGCATACTGCTTCATAATCAATGCCCCTCCTGAAACAGATCACGAGCCTTGGTATTCTGATATCTTAAATATGCTTCAGAAAGGGATCTATCCTCCCGGCTTAGACAAAAGAGGAAAAGTCTCCCTGCGGAGGTGGGCATCGCAATTCGTGTTTAGTGGTGGCAGCCTATACAAAAGGCATTATCAGGGCCTAAATCTATTATGCATCGACCAATCAAAAATAGAGCAGATCATGAACCAGCTTCATGGTGGTACCTGCGGGCCCCACATGAATCGTTTCGTAATTTTGTAGCACGTGCCCCCGTACATCTTATATAACTCCACAGCCCCCTAGCCCTTTTCAACTTGGGGAATCGACGTTATAGGCCAAATTCACCCGAAGGGATCCAATGGCCACGAGTACGTTCTGGTAGCTATCGACTACTTCACGAAGTGGGTGAAAGCCTCTTCCTATAAAATTCTAAATGCTCGAAAGGTGTCCGAATTCATCCGGACTAACATCATATATCGATACGGAGTGCCTTTCGAGATAATTTCTGACAATGGCACGCATTTTGAAGGGGACGTGAATCGTCTGCTCGACGAATTCAAAATCCAAAAGCATAAATCTTCCCCCTACCGACCGCAAGCAAATGGTGCCGTTGAAGCAGCCAACAAAAGGTTGGAAAATATTTTCTAAAAATGGCCGACACAGAAAAGAGATCGGCCAAAAATTGGCACTAGCCCTCTTGGGCTACCGCACTTCAGTCGTCACACCAACTGGTGTAATACCCTAGATTATTGCATTCTTGTATTATGCTTGAGTTCATTCATTCATATTCATCATAAGTATGTTTACATAACTCATCCGTATGTTTGAATTCAATAGCATGTTCGTTGACGTTGATTTCTATGCTCGTATGCATCCTATTCGTCATGAGATGTGTTGGGACTTTGATTGTGTATATATGTTGAAAACATGTGCATGAGTATTAGATGTCATTCATAACATCCTTAACATGATTTAGATGTTTTTTGAATGCTTGTTGCATCATCGATTAGATCGTTGCTTGCTTCTAATTGTTCTTCTTCTTCGTTTGGCTTGTTTGGGCGTTGTTTGGGAGTGTTCTGTTGAGTTCTAAACCATCTTTGAGTGAGGATTGAGCCTTGGGGACTTTGGTCTTGAGTTTGGGGTTGTTTTAGGTTGATTTTTGACCTTTTGAGCACTGGAGACCTTGCGGTCGCAAGGGGGTTTGGACCTTGCCCCCGCAAGATAAGCAAATTTTGAGGATGGAGCATGCTACCTAGCATGCGGTCGCATGCTACCTAGCACCATGCGGCCGCATGGTGCCCATTTACTGGTTCGAACAGTTTTCCTTTGTGACGAATTTTGGCTATCCTAACCCCACCCAACCCATCCTAAACCACTCCTAAACCATCCTAACTATCAACCAATGTATCCTCACCATCTATTTGAAGTTTTAAGTGGATTGGATGACACTTGTCAAGGGAAGACCTCAACATGCATTGGTCACACTTCCCACTCAACTTTTCAGCCTTTGGGAGACCAAATACATCCACTAAGCCTCTATTCTTCTGCCATTCCTTCCAAAAACGAGCTGAACACTTCTTGGGGGTTTGAGAGAGTTTCGTGAGGATTTTTGAGTGTTTATCCATGGAGTCCAAAGCTTGAGAGCTCCATTTCCAAATCTAAACCATAGAAGTGAAGGGCTGATTGTAGGTAAGTTACAACATCTCTTTCTATTTTTTTTTTTTGCCTCATTGACCCTAGGGAAAACAATCTTGCTATTTGAGGTCAATGAGAGCACTTAGGGCTTTGTAGAGATGCCATGTTTTTCTATATGTTAAATGATGAATTTTGGTTGGATGAACATGTTAGAAATCATGAGTAGGATGTTATTCATGTGTAGAGATGTATGTTAATTTATTCTATCTTGCATGTTCAAGTATTGGAAGCATATTTGATGAAATAACTAGAATGTATATATATGCCTAATTTGTGACTTTGGTTCTATGTTGCCTAATTCAATGTTTGATTGGGGTTTTATGGGTTTGATGACCTTAAGAACATAGACATTGATGTTAGTATGGACATAGAAGGGTATTGGGTCCAATGGCTTCTATGCCCTAATTTTTGAAAGTTTGGAAATGACTCAACGGAGTCAACCATTGGGTTAGTATGACATTAAGGAATGATATGCCTAAGTCCTACGGAATTTGGGGTAGTATTAATGGAGGTTAAGCCTCCAAACATTTAGAAGTGTATGAAGAACACTTGATGATTAGAGTCTTAATAATATCTCTAATGTGTTTATGTGCTAGTTGTGATTTAAATGCATGACTAGATGATTGTAGAGTACATGCCTACTTAATTGAGCATACGAGTATGTATTACTTGTGATTGAGTTTGAGTCCAGCTGGAGTCGGTTTGTTGAGTCGTTGGCGGGACAATGTATCGTCTTCACGAATTGTGGGATTCGTGATTTCGATGGATCGCCGTGCCGGGTTGCACACACCCCTCCATCGATGACCACGGTGGGGAAGTAGTTGATCTTAGTTGTAGTATGAAAACATGACGTTGATAACTATGGAACTCGAGCGGGGAATGTCTCGGGGACGTCGATGCCACGATTTGCGTATGGAGGACACATATGAATTGCACATGTTTTTGCAGGAGGGACAAAGCGGAAAAATGGTAATGGTATCATATCCCCTTTTATATGAATTGACTCACGTGTGCTTATATGTGAATAACGTGCTACATGAATATGATATGATATGATGGTTGAATGATTTAGTGAACCGTTATACTTGTTGATAACATGTTATTTAAGATTGTTAAGTATGAATACCTTGACATGATTATTAATGAAATGTTATATTATGATGATAGCATGAATTATATTTGTTGAGCATGATGCCATGACAGGAAGTTATGTTTAGTAACTTACTAAGTCTTTATGACTTAATCCTATTTGTTTGATTGTTTTCCCTAGATCCGAGTCGTGCTAGCGGATCGAAGTGATTGTCGGGTTGCGTTGGTGAAGCTTTTGGCAAGGTTGCTACCTTATAGTTTAGTATCTTTTCTTTTGGCAAGGACGATTGGGAAACGTAAAGTTATGTCAACTTTATGAAGGGTAGCAAGACTTATTATGTGTTTGATATTCGTACTCATGTTAATTAGTACTTAATCTTTTGGGAGCCGACTTGTGTTAGTCGTGCCTTGTGTATTTATGATGATTACGTTTCAGTGATGTTAACCATGTATTGGTTGGTTTATTATGTTTGTTCTCCGGCATGCTTTTAGCCGTTGAGTATGTTAGACTAGAGTTGTAGACTTAGTTTAATGTTGGGTTCCGGCTGTAACGTCGCCGATGACTTGGTATATAAATTGCTATATATTGATATTGCATGACAGGTGGTTTTGTTCTACATGCCCAATGTTGCGTCACGTGATTTTAATTTTTGGACCGAGAGATTCATTATCTCTTTGGTTGTATTTAGTTGAGCTTGTTAGCTCGGGCACCACCATTTAATTATGTTTCGCTTCCGCATGTGTTGAAGTTGTTGGCGTATTGCCGTTATGGCCTTACCCATTATTTGCCATTATTTGTTGTTATGTGTTTTTGGTGGCACAACCTCGGGTCTCGTCTTGGGATCCGGGTCGAGTCGCCACAGTTGGTATCAGAGCTATGTTTAGAGTCAGCTATTCGCCGGGATAGGTTCCTTGGCTTAGGGGGTTGGTTTTGTGTGATAGTTCTATCTTAACGTCGAGTGTTCTTGTAGGTTAAAATGGTGGATAGAGCTGGTACTAGCACCGGAGGTAGTGCGGGTAGAGGTGCCGATAGAGGTGCCGATGGTGGGAGAGAGACTAATGAGAATCGTCAACAAGAGATTCCTCCACTACGGACAGTGGAGGAGCAATTTGAGGCTATGGCTACTATGTATAGGGGTATGCTTGCTATGATGAATGAGATGAACCAAAGGGGTTTTGGTAGGGTTGAGCCACAACCAGGACCACAGCCAGAGCCACAACCAGAACCGCAGGTTGGGAGACCGGTACAGGATGTTAGACATCACGGGGATTCGATGCTTAAAAAGTTTGTGAAACTGAAACCAAGACAGTTTGATGGGGAACCGGATGCTTCGAAGGCAGAGTTATGGATTGAGCACCTAGAAAAGATATTTGCACCGTTGAGATGTGATGATGAGCAGAAGGTTGTTTTGGTAGTATTTAAGCTAGAGGGTGCTGCGGAGCACTGGTGGCAAGTGCTTAGGGAGAGTTGGGACATGCTTAGAGTTCCCCACACATGGCCTAACTTTGTTCGGGAGTTTAGAGCTTCATATGTACCGGAGGTTGTTCAGGAGAAGAGGGAGAATGAGTTTCTTGACCTAGTGCAGGGAGGTATGTCCATATCACAGTATTCAGCGAAGTTCACGGAGTTAGCTCGCTATTGCACTCATTTGATTCCGGATGAAGCTAAGAGGACGCAGAAATTTGTGAAGGGTTTGCTGACCGAGTATAGGAGACAGCTGTTATCTCATCAGTTCGTGGAGTATAGGAAGGCAGTTGATAGGGCCTACGTGATTGAGAGGGATATTGAGGAGCATCGTGCTATGCATATTTCGGGTTCTTCTCATCAGCCTAGACAGTCTTCTGGGCGAGGTAATGGATCGGGTAACCGAGGGAACTATAATGGGAACAATCATCGCAAGAGGGGAAGTGGTAAATCTAATTATGAAGGGTAGGCAAAGAATCAGTCAGGTGGTAAAGGGGCTACTGCTACACCGAGTCAAGGAGATCGTAGTATGATTGTGGTTTGCTCCTATTGTTCGAAGATGGGGCACACGGAGAATAAATGTTGGAGCAAGAGTGGGGCACCGGTAGAGTGCTACTATTGTGGAGCTGCGGGGCACATGAAGAGGAATTGCCCTAAGTTGAAGGGTAATCAGCCAGGAGATTCGAGTTAGCCTACCGTTGGGGCTAAGAGGGATAGTGATGGGAAGGCAAAGGTGCAGGGAAGTGTATTTGCTTTAGACCAGAGGGGAATGCCTGTGTCGACTGCAGTTATTGGAGGTACCGTTTCTATCTTCGATAGTGAGGCACGAGTACTTATAGATCCAGGGTCATCACATTCGTATGTTGCATCACATTTTGTTGACCGTTTGCTTGTATTGCCTCAGTCTTTGCCTTACGTGCTTGAAGTTTCAACCCTGCTTGGGGAATGTTTATTGGCTTCGGAAGTTTATAAAGCATGCGATGTACTTGTGGATGAACATGTTTTGCATGCGGATTTGGTAGTGTTGCCACTTTATGATTTTGATGTGATACTCGGTATGGATTAGTTGTGCGCATATCATGCTTTGGTTGATTGCTTTAGTAAGAGGGTTACTTTTGATTTGCCGGGTGTTCCTAAATTTATGTTCTTGGGTGATAATGCATCTAGTGGTTTGCGCGTCATTTCTGCTCTTAAGGCTAGGAAATTATTGTCACGTGGTTGCACGGGGTATCTAGCATGTGTGATTGATAAGTGGGTTTCTACTTCGAACTTAGAAGATGTGCCAGTGGTGAATGAATTTCCGGATGTTTTCTCTAAGGATTTTGGGATGCCACCGGATAGGGAGATTGAGTTTTGTATTGAGTTGTTACCAGGGACTTCACCGATATCGAAGGCGCCGTATAGGATGGCACCTATGGAGTTGAAAGAATTGAAGGTTCAGTTGCAAGAGCTTCTTGACATTGGCTTTATCAAGCCAAGTGTATCGCCTTGGGGTGCGCCGGTATTGTTTGTTAGGAAGAAGGATGGAAGCCTTAGGTTGTGTATCGATTACCGGGAGTTAAATAAGGTAACGATCAAGAACAAGTATCCATTGCCGCACATAGACGATTTGTTTGATCAATTGCAGGGATCGGTGGTTTATTCTAAGCTTGATTTGAGGTTCGGGTATCATCAATTGAAGGTTAGAGCCGAGGATGTTCCGAAAACCGCTTTTCGTACGAGGTATGGGCACTATGAGTTTATGGTGATACCATTTGGGTTGACTAATGCGCCGGCAGTATTTATAGACTTGATGAATCGGGTGTTCCACAATTTTCTTGATTGTTTTGTGGTGGTTTTCATAGACGACATTCTTGTGTATTCTAAGTCTCGGGAGGAGCATGCACAGCATTTGAGGATGGTGTTACCGATTCTTCGGGAGAGGCAACTTTATGCTAAGTTTAGCAAGTGTGCTTTTTGGCTAGAGGAAGTCTCATTTTTGGGACATGTTGTTTCTAGTACCGGGATAGTGGTAGATCCTTCTAAGATTAAGGCGGTGATGAATTGGAGGAGACCGACTACAGTTACGGAAGTTAGGAGTTTCTTGGGTTTAGCCGGGTATTATCGGAGGTTCATAAAGGGATTTTCGAAGATTGCTACACCGATGACTAATTTGACCCAAAAGAAGACATCATTTGTTTGGAGTGATAAGTGTGAAAATAGTTTTCAAGAGTTGAAGAAGAAGTTGACTACGGCACCAGTTTTAGCGTTGCCTAGCGGAGATGAGAATTTTGTGGTTTATAGTGATGCATCAAAAGAGGGATTGGGTTGTGTTCTTATGCAAAATGGTAAGGTGATTGCTTATGCTTCGAGGAAGTTGTCTCCATATGAGAAAAATTATCCCACGCATGACCTTGAGTTGGCAGCAGTCATATTTGTTTTACATAAGTGGAAACATTATTTGTATGGGTCGAAGTTTGAAATTTTCACGGATCACAAGAGTTTGAAATATTTGTTCTCACAGAAGGAGTTGAATATGAGACAAAGGAGATGGATGGAGAAGTTGAAGGATCATGATTGTACGATACTTTACCATCCGGGGAAGGCGAACGTGGTCGCCGATGCCTTGAGTAGGAAAGTTCATTTGTCGTGTTTGATGATTCGGGAATGGAAGATGTTGGAGGATGTCCGTGATTGGAATCCTAGTAAGGTTAACTATGGAGTGTTGTTTGCTAGTGTTCGGGCTATTCCAGTCTTATTGGAGAGGATTAAGGAGACTCAAAGGAAGGATACGGGGTTAGTGAAGATCATTGATGGTTTGGGAAAGAATGAGACGCCGGAATTTGCAATGAATCAAGATGTGATTTTGACTTTCAAGGGAAGAGTTTGTGTTCCTTCAGTTGAGGATGTGAAGCGACTTGTGTTAGATGAAGCTCACAAGGCAAGGTATACTATCCATCCGGGGAGTACGAAGATGTATAGGGATTTGAAGTAGCAGTTTTGGTGGAATGGCATAAAGCGCCAAATAGCGGATTATGTATCGAGGTGTCTAACTTGTCAACAGGTGAAGGCAAAACACCAAAGACCCGCGGGATTGTTGCAACTGTCACGACCCAACCCGGATTCCAACACGAAATCCCAAGGTTGTGTCGCTGGAACAAACATAAGATGAGGACAAGCACTTGTTAAACAGTAGTGCGAGTCCAGCAGTCGAGCTAACAAGCTCTAAACATGAACATAAAGCCGCACTAAAATACAGTATTTCAAAAATCGAATTAGCGGAAGCAATAAGTAAAAGAAGTCCCGAGCTATGAAGCTCGAAACAAAATCCAAAGAAACCAAGAGAAACATTATCTCTCAAAGGGGGGAAATACAAAACTCGCGTGCCGCAACAATGCAGACGCTGAACAAACCATCGGCACTCCAGGCCGGCGTTTCAAGAAAGAACCAACCTGATAACAACTACCCACGGCTAAAGCATACCGGGGTTTACCAACAACTATAACAATTTAGAATAAAGAAAAGCCCCAAAGCTACTGCGTGCCAGGGAGATAACTGAAATAAATACAAAAACCACGAATAATGGCACGACACAACCCATCGCCCGAAGAAGAAACAATACAAATACCCAAGTATCTACCCGACCGTAAAGTCTAGATAACTTTACAAAATCGATCTCACAAGAATAACAAAGTACATAATATATGCGACGAAGCTAAAAAGAAATAGGACTCCACAAGCTACTACTCGAGGATGTCTACTGCTACTAGCATGAACCACACGATCTAATCTCGATCTATCGATCAGCTGCGCTCTGCTACAGTCACGATCTACTCGACCTCAACGCGGCTACCAATTTAGTGCAACTAGAAACAAAGTACGGAATGAGTCATAATGACCCAGTACGCTACTACAAGAGATATGTAACATATAATTATGTAACATAAAAATAATCATGGTGTCATTTTACAAATGATATAAAAAAAACCCATGAAGAGGCGTTGTATCGTTTAGATGCTCCACAAGATAGTCATTTCTTCTTATTTACTAAACCATCCAAATGAACCAGGGTGTAATTCCCTGTTCAAACACAAATCAAATGAATTAGAACGAAATTCCCATAAAAACATCATATGTAAGTATATATAATTATATATATACTAATCAAACTGTTCATAGAATCAGTAAGTATAAGTGTGCATATTTATATATATACACATTAAGCCTTTCATAGAATCATCAAGTAAAAGTATGTATATCTAAATACATACATATCAAATCGTTTATAGAATCATAATGTACAAGTACGTATACTTACAGATATACACCGCAAGTATTTCAATAATACACAATCAAGATAAACATGGTCAATCAGATCTCATGTTCAACTAACACTTTGTTATCACATAAGTGCCCATAGTAAGCCACATAAGGGATAGAGAAGATACCGAATCATTCTCGTTGTATTGCTCCTGCAATCACAATTGTTAATCATATTGTGCCAGTGATACCCGTGATCGGGTATCAAAGTACCGAGCTCTCTACTCGGGAAAATAGCACTAGCCAATGCGCTCAATTGGTTACGACAAAGGGGGCTACTTCCCCACTGTAGCTAGCAGTGGAGGGGTGTGTGAAAACCGAATCAGGTACGGCGATACATTGCAACCACGAATCCCATAATTCGTGAAGACAATGCATCGTCCCACCTTCAACATGAAAACTCAAGTAATGCCAGCTGGACTTATATGCAATGCACAAGTAGATGTTTACTTGCTAATTCTCAAGTAGATATAATGATCTACTAAACTCATACGATTATGCACATTGTTACAATAATCACAAAACCACAATAGGAGCTCATTTGAGTCTCTAAATCATAAGTGTGAAGTTGTTCACTCTATTCGATTCAAGTCCCAAAAGCTAGTAATCTAGTCAAATGGAATATAATTATCATAGGATCTCATCACGATCCTCGTAAGGTTCAATTGTTCCTTAACTCGACTCCGTTGAGTCCTTACTACAGTTTCATCCAAATAGGGTATAAATGCTATATGCATTTCTAGCCCTTCTATGTTCTTGTTTAAGGCATAGCTAGGTTCTCGTTCCATTTAGGAACCCTAGTTCACATATCAATAACTCAAGTAGAAGATGGAAGCCTAAGTTGATTAATATCAAATCAAGCTTTAGTTCAATTCAAGTTCATAATCCAACCTATTAGTGGAATCCAAATTTCATAGCAAGTTAACAACCCAATAGTAGAACATGCTTGAAGGCAAGAAACACTATATGTTTTATAAGTCATATTCATCAAGTATGGAGAATCAATCCTTAACAAGTTCAAATATTACAAATCACTCAGCGCAGCAATCTTTCTAATTGCATTAAAAATTCCTCTCAACACAAAATGTACTGAATATTTCTTATTCAGAAAGTAGGCTCTTTAAACTATAACTTAGTCTTTCAAATCACTTCATTTCGACTTGTGTTCATCAATCTATGATCATATCAAGATCAAGCTAATAATCTGTTTTTCTGTTATGATTATTCTGTCCAGTCAATTTATAAATTCGACCATTATTTCCTCACAACTCCAAATTTCATGAATTTTATATATTCAGAAACTAGACTCTTGGAACTATAATTTAGCACTTTAAAGTACTATATTTGGACCTGTATTCATCAAAATACAGTCACCTCAAGTTCATGTTAAAAATCTGGTTCTCTGTTGTGACTCACTCTGCTTAGTCAACTTGTAAATTCAGCCATGAATTTTTCACAACTCCAAATGAGTGGATTATTGCCTAGTCTGAAACTAGACTCTTGATACTATACTTTAGACTTTAATATTACTCCATTAGGACTTGTATTCATCAAAATACAGCCCCTCCAAGTTCATGTCAGAAATCTGATTTTCTGTTGTGGTCTGTACTGCATGTCTATCATACAAACTTCACCAAAAATTCCTCATTGATCCAAATGACACATATCTTACATTTACAAAAACTAGACTCTTTGAGCTAGAGTTTACCATTTTCAAACACTCTAATTGGACTTGTATTCATCAAGTCATGGTCCTCTCAAGTTCAAGACAAAAATCTGATTCTCTGCTATGACTTACACTGAGTGTCTATCATAGAAAATTCACCAAATATTACTCATAAATCTAAATATCATAAATCTTACATTTCCAGAAACTAGACTCTCCAAAATACAACTTAGAATTTTAAAATACTCAATTCAGACATGTATTCATCGAAATATCATCACCTCAATATCACGTTAACAGATTGACTTTCTGGTAACAGCTTACTGGAACAGCCACGATTTGTGACTGATGAAAAATACTTCCTTAACTCCAAAATTTATGACACTTTACAGAGAGTTACCTAACATGTATAGGTATAACATACTACATTTTTAGAAAATTCCCTTAGTAGATTAGTAGCAATAACTTCCCAAAATTTGCCCAAAACAGAAACTGAATTTGTATTGTTTGTTTTCCAACAAGTTCATGAACAACAATGATTCCAAATCAAAGCCTAAGCATATTTCAAACTAAACCCAAGACCAAAATCATCAAGTCAAGATCCATGGAAAAATTTCCAAATTTCATAGAAGCATCAAAACATTTTATAAACTTGATAAAACTCTTCCTTAGCATGATCTAAGCAACTTTAATGAAGATTAGCATGACAAACAATCTAGCATACAAAATTCTGGAAATTTGCAGCTTACCTTAAGCCCATTAAAAGCTGGAGAAAATGAAAACAATAAATTGACAGTTAGGACCAGGTTCATAAATGATCTAGGTGACAGATAGATCATAAATCTAGGTGACAGCTAGATTGACAGTTCCTGTGCTTAGGATATATAATGGATGAATTTTGCGAGGATGGAGGTTGAACCAATTATTCAACAGACTATATCTATCTTTAGTGAACGAACCCAGGAAATTGAATGATAAATATTATGAATTGAACATAAAGGAGATACAAGTGAAACCTAGAATCTTAGATTACCACTCACCATAAGATCTTCATATCTGTAATTACTGCTAATTAGTTAAACATCTAAATATAAATAGTAGTTTAGAATAGAAATAAATATAAAAACCCCTTTAGATTAATAATTTGATGTCAATAAATTGCACTGTTCGTGATCACTTGTCTCTGTGGGTTCGACCCTTGCTTCCAATACTATTCTATAATAGTCTTGTCCACTTGCAAGGAAAATAATTAAAATAAGACATCGATCAAGTTTTTGGCGCCGTTGTCGGGGACAAGCTAGTTCACGTAGTTAGTTTGTTGGTAGCGTAGTTTTTAATTTAATTTAGTTTTTAAGTTTAATTTTCAGTTTTTATAAAAATAAAAATACAAAAAGATTTTATTTTGTTTCTAATAGTTAGTTGTTTTTAAATTGCTTTAAATTATTTTTATGCACGGTCGTCGATCTTTGAATCCTAATTTGCTAGAATTAAATCAAGATATAAATATTGTTGGAAGAAATCAAGAAGTCCTTGAAAATCTAGCTCCCGAGTTTGATAATCAAGACCAATTGAATCAAGAGGATCCTCTGGTTGATTCTCCAATGGAAGAGAATAACAATAATAGAAATCCTGAAAATCCAGTTGACCCAGTCAACAGGAATCAAAGAGAAGAAGAACTTGCAAGAAGAAATATGGAAGTAGTGGTAAATCAAAGAACTATTAATGACTTTAGTAGACCTTCATTAAATGTTGTGACATCATGTTTAGTCTTGCCAGATGTTGTAAGGAATTTTGAGTTAAAAGGTCATTATTTTAATGCCATACCATCTTTTCATGGAATGCCTCATGAAGATCCTGTCAGTTTCTTAAGAGAATATGAATACATGATGAGTACTTTTCCTTTAGGAGGGTTGACTGAAGATCAAATTAAAATGAAATATTTTCCCAGTGCATTAAAAGAATTGGCAAAGAGATGGTTTATGAACTTAACACCTAATAGTGTTTATACTTGGGCTCAATTATATGATTTGTTTATGAGTAAATTTTACAAGCATGCATCTCTTATTGAATATAGAAAACAAATCATGTCATTCCAAAATGAACCAGGTGAAACATTCCACGAGTCATGGGATAGATTTAAAAATCTGCTTATTATGTGTCCTCATCATAATCTGGCTCAACATGTGTTAGTGCTTCAATTTTATCATGGTCTTTCGCCAGGCTTACAAACTATGGTTGATAGTGCAGCTGGTGGTTCTATTAATAGAATGACACCAGAAGCACTAGAAGAATTATTTGAGATGTTAAGTATTAATTCCCAACAGAAAAGTGCTAGAGGTAAAAATAGAAGCCTATATCAATTGCAAGATAATTCAAATACACAAGCTCAATTTGAAAATTGGCAAATTCAAGAAGCATGTGCGTTATGTGGATTATATTCTCATGCTACTAATTTTTGTCCATCAAGTGCTATGTATTCTTAACAGGCTTAACAGGCTAATGCTATGAATATGTACTCTCAAAGGCCTAGGAACGATCCTTACTCAAACACATATAATCCTGGTTGGAGGAATCTTCCTAACTTTTCTTGGGGAGGAAATAAGCCTTTACAACCTCAACAATTCCAACCTCAACCACCACAATCTCCACAATTTCCAAATCAAAACCAGTTGAGAATTGAAGAAGTTCCCAAACAAGATGTAGCAAGTAAAGGTCAAGCAGCATTGATGAAATACATGCTTGAAGAGATTGAAAATCTAAAGAAGCACATTACAAATTCTGAAGTAGATAAAAGAGAAGAAGGGAAGTTCCCTAGTCAAACCGAGCAAGCCAAGTCAATCACCGTCTTGCGAAACGGTAAGGTAATAGGTGAAGAGGTAAGTGATCCTGATCCTTCTTCTAAAGTGCCTGCTACAGTAGAAAATTCTGAAAAGGAAATTGGAAAAGAAATCGAAAAAGATAGTGATAGTAATAAAGAGAATAATAAATCAAGTAATCAAGAAGTAGAAGTAGAAGTGGAAGTAGAAGTTCCAAATAAAGAACACGAAAAAGAGGTTCAAAATAAGGATAATATAATAGAAGTTGAAAAAGAATTGGATCAAGAAGAAGAGGAACCTTATGTGGCTCCACCACCTTATGTTCCTCCAATTCCGTTTCCACGAAGACTTATGAAAAACCGAATGGACAAACAATTTACGGAAATTTATAATATGTTATCCAAAGTGAATGTTAATCTTCCTTTGCTTAATGTTATTAAAAATATTCCAGCTTATGCAAAGTTTTTCAAAGATCTTCACTCTAAGAAGCACAAGTTTGAAAACAATGAAACGATTATTGTTTCTGAAAACGTAAGTTCTGTTTTACAACCCGAATTACCTCCTAAGTTAAAAGACCCTGGTAGCTTTAATATCCAAGTTTCCTTGGGAAGCTCTAAAAAGATGAAAGCAATGCTAGATCTAGGAGCAAGTATTAATTTGATGCCTTTTGTGGTCTATAAACAGTTAGGGTTAGGAGAACTAAAACCCACTACTATGCAATTACAATTAGCTGATCGTTCAGTTAAATATCCTTTGGGTATAGTGGAAGACATCCTAGTTCAGGTTGATAAACTAATCATTCCAGTTGACTTTGTGGTTTTAGAGATGGAAAGGAAGATTTGCACCAATAATGAAGTCCCAATATTGTTAGGCAGACCATTTATGGCTACCGCCAATACAATGATTAATGTGAAGAATGGTAAATTCACAATGTCAGTCCTAGGTGAAACTGTTGAAATTTCTGTTTTTGATGCTATGAATAGACCTAGTGACATAAGTGCCTGTTTTTCAATAGATGAAATTGAAAAGTTATCAACCGAAACCTTTGAAGAAGAGGAAGATTATGAGAGAGATAGATTCATAGTTTATGATGATAGTCCTATCCCTCCCATAAAAATTGAAATTGAGGAGATTGAAAGAGAAATAGAAGAGGAAGAAAGACAAGAGAGAGAAAAGTTAGAAGCTAGTAAAAAGAAGGATAAAGAAGAAATAAAGAAAGAATCAGAAAATAATTCTGATAAGCCTGAAAAAGTAGAAAAGAAAGTAATGAAATTAAGGAAGATGAAGTAGAGATTCTGAAATCTCTCTTTGAAGAAATTGAGATAGAGAATATTGAAGTAGAAATTAAAGAAGATAATAAAGTAGAGAATGAGGAGGCTAAAATAAAAGAAACTGTTAAAATAGAAAATTCTGAATTTATGTCATCCATTAATTCTCCTAAAATTGAAGAATTAAAGCCATTACCACCCCATTTAAAATATGCATTTTTAGGGGAAGGTAACACTTTGCATGTTATTATAGCAGCCGATTTAACGGAAGAGCAAGAATCTAGTTTGTTAAAAGTTTTGTGGACACATAGAGAAGCTTTAGGATGGTCCCTAGCTGATTTAAAAGGCATTAGTCCCTCTATGTGCATGCATAAAATACATCTAGAAGAAGGTAGTAAACCTTCAAGAGAAAGGCAATGAAGACTTAACCCACACATGGAAGAAGCCGTAAGAAAATAAGTTCTTAAGCTCTTAGATGCGGGTATAATTTACCCTATATCAGATAGTAAATGGGTTAGTCCTGTCCAAGTAGTCCCTAAAAAGTCAGGAATTACTGTTGTTAAAAATGAGAAAGATGAATTAGTCCCTACAAGAACAATAACTGGGTATAGAATGTGCATTGATTTGCGGAAATTAAATGCGGCAACTAGGAAAGACCACTTTCCTTTGCCATTTATTGACCAAATCCTTGAAAGACTAGCCGGTCATGAATATTACTGCTTTCTTGATGGTTTTTCTGGCTACAATCAGATCCCTGTTGCACCCAAAAACCAAGAGAAAACAACTTTTACATGCCCCTTTGGTACTTTTGCTTTTAGAAGAATGCCTTTTGGGTTGTGCAATGCACCAGCTACCTTTCAAAGATGCATGATATCTATATTTTCAGATTTAGTTGAAAGATGCGTTGAAGTTTTCATGGACGATTTTTCAGTTTTTGGAAATTCTTTTGATCATTGTTTAGAAAACCTTAAACCAGTCCTGAAAAGATGCTGTGAAACTAATTTAACTTTAAGTTGGGAGAAAAGTCACTTCATGGTCAAACATGGAATTGTCTTAGGGCATGTTGTTTCAAATAAAGGCATTGAAGTTGACAAAGCTAAAATCGAAGTTATTTCACAACTACCCCCTCCCACTTCAGTTAAAGGAGTTAGAAGTTTTCTTGGACATGCTGGTTTTTATCGAAGATTTATAAAAGATTTTTCCAAAATCTGTAAACCTCTATGTAATTTGTTAGCAAAAGATACATAATTTATTTTTGATAAAGAATGTTGTGGGTCCCAATGGGCACAATAATAAGCTAGAAGGGGGTTGAATACCTTATTAAATACTTAAAACTTTTAAGGAAATTCTTTAAAGGATACTTGCAATCTATTTGAAGAGAAGAATGAAGTAGCGGAAGACCTTTAAGATAGTTGTTCCAGGTCTGCCGATAAGGACTACCGGTAGACCTTTTACAAATTACTTAAGTTATGCTGTAAATGGATAAAGATAATCAAAGTAATGACCAGATCAAATGACAGACAAACAGATAAGAAATAACACAAGTATTTTGGGATGGTTCACACTATAAAGAGTGCTACGTCCACCACCAAGGCAGTCAACCTTGGATTTAAATAGTGCACTATGTTTTCCACTAGATCAATTACAAAGAATATCCCTAATGGATCGTGTACAAAATATTGACTTGTATTTGGGGTCTATGGAATTAAATATCTCAGAATACAAGATATTTAATTGCAAGTATATAGTTAATGAGAGTAAACAACAAGAAGTCAAAACAATAAGTGTTTATGAGCAGCTTCTTGTTGTTGACGAGGACTTCTAGATCTGTTGAGGATCTCTTGATTGCACTGAGCTGTAAGACTTGGAGTTGTGAAGTTTCAGAGCAATCCTTTTAGTGTTCGATTGATTCTGTACAGCGTTGTATCTCCAGTCTTTAATGGTAGTATTTATAGCAGGTGCACTTCAAAGGATCCGTTGGAGAAGACGAATACTTCAACAAATTTTTTTATGAATGCATTAAATGCATGGGGTCAACCAAGGATTTTCGCCTTCACATATATCTAGAGCAGTGTAATGATTTTCGAGATCTTCAAAAGGTGGGCGATTTAGGTGTCGATTTCGAGAGTTGTTGCGCATGGAGACACCGCTTTTTCCGCTTTCACGCTCAGACGAAGTCTTCCTCGCTGAAAGTTGCTTTCGCGGCTTGACATGTCGGAATGTCTTAGGTTAATTCAAACAATGATTAGGATAAGTTTGAATTAATCTAATGAGTCATTTGCCGACAGGACACATCATAAGAGACTAGGTGGACACAAGGTCTGCCGATCTTAAGCTTTGAAAGGTGTCTTCCAAGTGAAGCTGTGAAGAGGTCTTCCGCCGAACTTGTAAAGTCCTATAAAAACTATACTTGGCAAAGTTCTATACACGCTTGCCACGCTAATCGATACGCACCGATTAGCCACCAAGTATAAAACTAATGCAATGTACTGAACATATATAAATCT
This sequence comes from Codonopsis lanceolata, assembly GCA_013146195.2. Taxonomy (NCBI): domain Eukaryota; kingdom Viridiplantae; phylum Streptophyta; class Magnoliopsida; order Asterales; family Campanulaceae; genus Codonopsis; species Codonopsis lanceolata. The sequence goes on from CM028379.1 coordinate 301,995, forward strand.
ATCATAAGAATCAACAATCTCCTCCTATTTATATCTGGTCATCATTACTACAAATGAGGGCTAAAAACAGACTATGTGATAGATAATAGCATGTCTGAGAATTTTATATATTGAAGTAGAAGACATGTCTCTATCAAATGCATTTAGCACCTCAAGTGTAAGGAACTAATCTAAGTGCATACAAAAATAAGGAAATCGAGAGTAGCACACGTATCAAGAGCAAAGACAGCTTCAAATATGAATTTAAACCGGTGTTTAAATTCGAAGTATATAGAAAATAAAGAAACAAGAATTTAAACAATACAATTTTTGAAGAGCAAATATTCTTCTGTATTATAAACAAGATGTTTACATATTACAGAGTTTTTCAAAATAGGATAGATACAAAGGTAAAGGGAAGAAAAGATACAAAAGTTACCAAGGTCTTTTCCCTTTGCCTTTGTCTGCGGCTTCCTTTTCCCTTCGTTCTCTTTCTAGCTCTTCCATTCTTCGTTCGTATTCGTCATCTGCATCGGAGGTCCGGTGGAACGAGAACGGTAGTCCGCTTCTTCACGAAGACGCATTGTTCTCTTCCATCAAGATTCTCGTTGATTGACCTCATTTGCTTCTCCTCCGTGATGGCCAGATCACGATCACGATTAGCATTCATAACGTTGTGAGCAGAGTCACGAGTAATGCGGTTGAGCTCTAGAACAGGAGGGCGACCGCTGCCGAGATGGAGAGTGATGGCATGGAAAAGCTCATAGAAAAGGGAGGAGCAGATACGTACACACTCATCTCGTTGAGCTTCAACGTTGATCTTGACATCTTGAAGTCGTGTCATATCTGTCCAAAGCGAGTCCAGACATCCTCTTGAAATTGTCGAAGAAGAGCGGCAGTTCGGTCATTGGCCTTGGAAGCGGCAGTGGCTATTTCGGCGGTAGCGGTAGTGATGCTGGTAAGCGCGCCTAGCCGTTCATATATGGCATCCAGCCGTGACAAAATTTCATCATCGGCTGGCTGATGAGAAGAGGTTGCCTGGCCAATATGAATGGTGCCGGCAGAGGTAGAGTCGGCAGGCCGTATGGGCTGTTGGAGTGGAGGAGTGATGGAGTCGGAAGAAGACGAGTCCTGGGTTGGTATGGTGTTGGTGGAGGAAGATATGGTTATGGGTGGAGGGGAGGGGTTGGGGAATTCAGCCCATATCGTGTCGAATTTTCACCGATATGGGAGGATTCTGGTAGGTGTCAGAAACCAAAAGAAGGTAGAAGAGGGATTTTGGTTTTCGAAGGGAAGGTTGAGGAGGTTGTTGGGTAGGGGTAAATAGGTCTACTACTGACGAAAGTTCGAAAAGGAACTTGGCGGCAGCAGAGTCTATTGGCTGTGTGGGAGGGATGGGAGTTGGTTGTGGTGTGGTTAAGGAAGTTGGTTGGGATTGGTGAGGTGAGGAAGGGGTAGATGGGTCAGGTGAGTAGTTAAAGGGTGAAGGAGGAGGAGGAGTGGGGGTTCTGGCTGGCTCCTCCTGAGTTTGAGGCTCCTCCTGAGGGATAGGCTCCTCCGGAGGTGGTGAATTCCTCTGAGTAGATGACTCAGGAGGAATGGGTTGTTGGGTGGGTGTGTCGGTAGAGGGTTGGCTAGAGGTGGTGGAAGTTGGTTGAGTGTTGGTAGATGGTTGGGCGTCGGTAGTTGGTTGTCTGGCGGTAGAGGGTTGTGTGTCGGTAGAGGTCTTGGTACCGGTAGTTCTCCTTTTCTTCCTCAGTAGTGGTAGGAGGGTCTGCTGGTGGTTGGTCTTCAAAGGTTTTACGAAGTTTCCTTCGTTTTGGTTTGGGTGAGAGGTGAGGGTGATTGATCGTTTGGGTAGGTGGCTGGGAGGAAGTGGTGTGTTGAGTTTGAGAGGTTGGCTGGGCTTGGGCTGGTGAAGGTGAAGGATGGCTGGACTGGCCTGGTGCCTTGTTCTTTTGGCCTTCCTTCATCTCCTTCCTAATCCATTTGGCCTGCTCCTCTTCAGTTGGAGTGGCCTCATCCGGCCTTGTTTTCTTTGCTTTGCCCTTGGCTACCATCTTTGTTCTAAGCAGTTGCTCTGCCTCATCGGCCAGGTCTTTGGCCTTTTGATGGAGGGACGCTGCCACTTGATCATCGAATTTTGCATGCCTTTTGGGGTTCTCGCTGCCGCCATGTGCTTCCATGTTGAAGCGAGTAACCAATATCCAGTGCTTAGCAATCTTTTCAAGGGTGATCGGTAGACCCTCTCAAATTGCCGCTTGTTCTCGCATTCAAGATACTTATCAAGAATGAGGTTGTGAGTTGTTTCTCCTTGGCCACTACAATCAATTCATCTTCCTTCAAGGAAGAGTTGACATTTGCATCATTTCTAAGAAGGGCATTGATCAGCCTTACGAAGGGGCGCTTGCAGATGGGGTTGTTCTTAGCTTTCTCTACCCACTGCTTTAATTCGTTGAAGATGATGGCCCCCCAGTTGAGACGAAGCTGAAGGAACACGGCACTGGTAAGATTGATTTGTTGAGCCGTGAACATGTCATGTGCTCCACTTTTGAATAGAAGCCCCTTGTCAATAAGGTGGCTGGAGCAGTAGACGTCAAGGGGGAACAGATTTCGGAGCATTTTCCCTTGAGGTTCTCTGTAAGTGTCTACTCCTCTCATTGCTTCCCGTGCATGTACTCAAAGAATGGTTGCTTCAAGAGGTCCACCAAAGTGTACGCCGATGATGGTGGAAATCTTCTTGGCGGTGATGGAGATAGGTCGGCCCCTAATCCATCCTCGAAGAGCATTTGGGCTCATGAGCTCCATCCTTTGATAGAATTCTTCTGCCAGAAAGATACTGTAGTTCTTGTCATTGAGGCAGAAGAGAGGGAGTATGCCAGAGGCGTTCATGTCATCGCATGCTTTGACGCCGGAAGCTATCGAGCGCATACAGGAGGTCAATGCACATCCCTCGAATATACCGGTCCAGAGCGACTATGATGTCATGAGAGGCGGGAAAGGTTGGATATCTCGGAAGGTTGACATCCGTACTTGGAGGAATGTCAGTTCCTGGGTTTAATTTCTTTCCGCTGTCTCGCTTAGATTTTGAGGTCTTTGCCTGAAAGAAATGCAAATAAAAATTAGGGCTTTTTGCCTCAAGAACTAAACAAGTAGAAATTTCAAGGTTTCCTGAAATAATTGGAATTTTCCGAAACGAAAACTTGAAACCCTAGAATGTTTTAGTGAATCCATACTCGAGAGATGTAAAACATAAGTTTTCCATAAGAATAGATAATGAAAGTACATAAACGACTGTTAGTTTTCTAGGTTTTTAAGAACAACAATGGCGAATACTGTAGAAACTTGAAAATGACTGTTTGTATTCCAAAACAAATTTAGGTTATGAAATGAAATACGAAACACAAAACAATAAGTTTCAAGTCGAGAGTAGAGAAGAACATACCATTGTTGTTGATGAGAAGAAGAAACAAGAAGAATTTGGATTTGCAGAAAGCAGTTACACAGAGAGGGTATAACTAGAGAGAGAAATATTTTGTCAAAGGGTTTCGTAAAGTTTTGCAAAAGGCGGTTCAAGGTCTATTTATAGGCGAGAAAATTTTAGTTGAAAAGTGGGAACTTAAGATATTTTCTTAAGTACCGAATTTTATCCTTGACCCCCTTTATTGCTTTAGAAACCTCTTTAGCAAAAATAGACTAAGTGAGAATACTGACCTTAAGTCTTCCGGTAAAGAGAAACTTACGTCTTCCGATCAGTCTAAAACTAAGTCTACCGGTATGAAAGAAACATTAACAAAAACTTTGAAATTAAGCAGTAGGATCAATCATACCAAGATTTCTCCTTAAATAAGCAAACCCGGTGGCATCCAAAGGGTTTTGTGAGAATGTCAGCCAATTGATGCTCAGTTGGAACATATTCCAAGCTGATGTTACCTTTCTCCACATGATCTTTGAGGAAGTGATAACGGATATCAATGTGCTTTGTCTTGGAGTGCATTACTGGATTTTTGGAGACTGAAATTGCTGATGTGTTGTCACACATGATTGGGCAGTTTGTAGTCTTGATGATGTAGTCCACTAGTTGTTGCTTCATCCATAGAAGTTGAGAGCAACAGCTACTTACAAAGAATGTATTCCTTCGTGTGGTTGAATTTGCAACCGATCCTTGTTTCTTGCAAGACCATGAGACAAGTCTATTTCCAAGGAATTGACAAGTCCCACCGGTGCTTCTTCTCGCCACTTTGCAGTCGCATAATCTGATCCGAGTATCCAACTAGATCGAAATTGTTGTTTTTGGAATACCATATGCCTAGATTTGTTGTTTTCAAACATATCTCGATGATACGCTTGGCAAAGAAGCAAATGTGACTCTTTTGGATCCGCCTCGAAATCTTGCACAAACACAAACAACAAACATAATGTCGTCTACTAACCGTAAGGTAAAGAAGTGAACCTATGATTCCTCGGTACTTGGTGATGTTCTCTTGCTTTCCCTTCTCATCTTTGTCAAGATGGCGCCGGTAGACATTGGAGTTTCAAATCCTTTAGTCGAATCAAGACCGAACTTCTTGATTAGTTCCTTTGCATATTTGGTTTGGCTGATGAAGATTCCGCGGAAGTCTGTTGTATCTCAGCAGCCCTAGAAAGTAGGTAAGTTCACCCATCATGCTCATCTCGAACTTGCTTTGCATCGCCTTCTCGAATCTTTTGCACAGCTTTGGTTAGTTGATCCAAAGATAATGTCGCCCACATAGATTTGTACCTGTAAGAGAATGGCCTTTGTGCTTGAGAATGAATAAAGTAGTGTCTATCCTTCCTCTCACGAATCCTTGTTCTATTAAGAACTTGGATAGAGTTTCATACCAAGCTCTAGGAGCTTGCTTCAGCCATAGAGAGCTTTCTTGAGTCGGTAGACGTGGTCCGCTTTGTCTCGAAATGACAAACTCGGAGGTTGTTCCACGATACGCTTCTTGAGATCACCATTCGTAAAGGCACTCTTTACATCCATCCGATACACTTTGAAGTCCATGAACGATGCATAGGCTAGAAAGAGTCTCGATTGCCTCTAGTCTAGCAACAGAGCAAAAGTTTCATCAAAGTCAATTCCTTCTTCCCCTGTAGCCCCGAGCAACCAGCCTAGCTTTGTTTTCGTGACATTTCCATCTTCATCTCTTTTGTTTCGAAACCCATTTAGTGCCGATGACCGGATGATCGGCCTTTGAACTAAGCTCCACACCTTACATCTTTCAAACCGATTCATCTCTTCTTGCATAGCTTCAATCCAGCTTATGATCCAAAATAGCTTCATCAATCTTCTTTGGCTCGAAGTTCGATACAAATGCATAAGCAAACATAGTCTCTTCTCGAACTTTATTTCTCGCATTTACGAACTCCTCGTGTTGAGATCACCAATGATTTGAGAAATGGGATGATCTCTTGCTTCAATAACGCTTGAGGAAGATCACTTCGTGGGTTCTTCCGTCCAAAGATTCCTGAGTAGGTTGAGAGGGTGATTCACCAAAATCTGTTCGAAGACATAGGATCTTCAAAGCTTTCATTTTCTCGTGAACAAGAAGGATGAGTGATCCGTAGAGGTGCTTGGGGTAAGACGTAAGAGATGGGTTCGTGGTCAATGTAAGAGTTGTTATCGGTACCGCAGAGTTCTCGCTCACCCAGTGAAGGGTTATCGGTATTGAGGGGTCTCAGCTTGCCATTTTCTCGATAAGAAGAGGAAGTAGAGCCGTATTTGTACTGCCTCATCATTATCGTAATCATTAGCAACGCTCGAGCCTTTCTAGGCTCTAATAAGTCATATTCATCAAAAGAAACATGCACATATTCTAAGATTTTTAAATTAGGTTTACCGAAAATGCGAATGCTTTTGAATGTTTGAATACCCTTAAAAATTCCTTCGTCGATTTTGCATCAAATTTTCCTCTATATTCTTTTCCATTATAAAGAATAAAAAACATTTACATTTACCGAAGATTTTAAGAAATCCTATGTTTGGGATCTTCCTCTCCATATTTCATATGGAGTTTTGTTATGAAACTTGTTTACTGTGGATCTGCTTCGGTAAAACATGTTGACGCTTCGCCTAAATACTTGAAGTTTTGCTTCGCCAAAGATTGTTCTTGCCGCTCAATTAGCGCTCGCTCTTCCGCTCGCCTACACCGCATTTTGTTGAGGAGTACCTGGCGAGAAGTTGTGGCCGATCCCATGGTCATCGCAGCATTTTTCTACACCATTGTTCTTGAATTCTGCCATTGTCCGATCTTATGTCGCTAATGTCTTCAAGCTTTTGAGTTTGAAGTCTTCTCGAAAAGAGCAAAGGACTAGATCATACGCTTTCATCTTTAGATGTCATAGTTTCAATCCAAGTGAATCTAGAGTAGTCGCCAACTACTACAAGTGTGTACTTGTCTCCGAAATACCGGGCCGTTGTGATAGGTCCAAAGAGATCCATATGCAGAGTTGAAGAGGTCTGCTTGTTGACAAAACATACTTTCTTTTGAAGGAAGACTTGGAAAGTTTTCCTAGTTGGCAAGCTTTACAACTTCGCCATGGTCGGCAGACACCGTAGGTAGACCTTCGACAAGCCCGCCCATTTTTGGAGAGCTTGGAGAGGTGCTTGAAGTTGAGGTGATCGAGACGCTGTGCCATAGCCACCGTTGTCACGAACGTTGTTGGCTACTAGGCAATGTGCTGAGAATCTCCCTAGAAGATTTAAGTCCACGACATAGACGCTTCCTTGTCTATTGCCTGGCCAAGATAGAGCAGATTCATTATCTTTGATGAGGCACGGTTGAGTTGAATTGGCATAAGCGCCCTTTGTCGCAAAATTGAGATATGCTCGAAGATTGTGCTTTAAAGCCACTCACTAGAGAAACTTTGTTGATGGAGAGACTTCCTCTAGTGATTGAGCCATATCCAATTGTTTTTCCTCTTGCATTGTCTCCGAAAATAACAATGGGTCCTTTTGCTTTAGCTATATTCAGAAGAAGACTCTGCCTCACCATGTGTCTTGAGCACCACCGTCTGTACCGATGTCTTTGTTTTCTCGATTCTATAGCCATGAAGCATTCATGAAGCATTCCCGAAAAGAATTAAAGCAACAAGGTCCCTTTATTTTCTTTTGGGTCCTAAGGATTAGCAACCTTGGAACCCATACTGCTTGACCTTGAGAGAACTCGGTCTCTCGATCTTGGAGTGAACCTTAGCAGCATTCTCGGGCCGATGGCCTAGGCAATTGCAAGAATGACATAAATGGAAATTCCATAGAGAACTGTTAGTCTTCAACCGAAGAGTGCTTGTGATCATTCCTTTTCTTGACATCCATTCTTGGTTCAATTTTGCTTGTTGATGGTAGACTTAATTGGTTTCTTTTCGAATCTTCCTAGGTAGGTTACCAAATGCACTTAGCTTTAGCTTTTCTCGTTGATTACCTTTTCAGAGGATTTGGTAGAATACCTTTAAGTTTACCTTCAACAGTAGAGGAGCCTTGCTCGCTTCATAGACAAACTTGATAGTTACCTTAGAGGTTTAGTAGGTCTACCGCCGCCAGACTTTGCCTTAGCATAGTTGTTGCCTGCAGACTTCACTTTCTACCGCTACCTTTCGTGTTTCTCATTTGAGTCACTATTTTGGCTTTACCTTTCTAAACTTTGGGGTAAACGTAGGAACACTTGAATAACCAAGGCCTTGTTTCCTATATTTCCGAATGTCTGTTTAGAGAAAGATATATCATTAGCGCTTGAGGATTCACCTTCTCTATGACTCAAGAGATTGTCGAAAGAGACACATCCGAATATCCTATGCCGCTTTATCATTACTAGATTTTTGGCTTGTAAGGATTTCTTCGAATGCATCCTCGAGTCGCTCCAGAGTCAATTGTCTTTGCAAGGCAATTTTTCTAGGTCAAGTCCTTTGATGTGCTCGATAGACAATCAATTTTGTCACAAAGAAATTTGTTTTCTTCCTTCGCTTGATACTTTCTTGTTGACAGCCTATTGAGAGTTTGAATCTCACCGCCATCGAGATTTCTCAAAGTTTCTCACGCTTGGCCGCTTTAACATAGGCTACTCTAAAGGAATTAAATTCTTCAAGCATATCTTGATTATCCTTGAGAAGTTCTTCCTCATCAAGTCTGTCACCGTTGGTTTCATTTTTGTCCAAAGGACTAGGTGAAACTTCGACTTCATTTTCGAGTCATAGGTAGGACCCGAATCATGAGCTATTAAGCATATGTTAGCTTGCTCACAATCCTCTTCCTCCTCTTCTCGAATCGGCCTCAAACCATGTAGCAACCTGTTTGTCTTCTATGTCTTCACCAACATACCCTTTTGTTTTTGAAATTTTCTAAAAAGAGGGTTTTCTGTATGCTTCAAATTTTGGCTTAGGACATTTTGAGGCAAAATGACCTGTGTTTTCTACAAGCTTATAACACACAAGCTCTTCCTTAGATGAGCTTTCACCATTCTTCCTAAAAGGTTGTTGGTGTGTGTTCTTTCTTCCATATTTTGCGAATTTTTGAAAACGCTTTACAAACATAGCAAATTGTTCATCTCGATAAAAAATCATTTTCACAGAAGAAGTGGAAGGTTTGTTTTCAATGCTGATTTCTTCTTGGACCATGGTCGGCAAGGACACGCTCAATGCGTTTGTCTTGCTCTAGAGCTTGATTTACTTCAAGTTCATAAACCTTCAAACTTATGTGAGAGACTACGGAAGAGTCATCTCGCTTAAGTTCTTGGATTCTTTCATAGTCGTGGTCTTAACATGCCATAAGTTACCTAGAGAGCCTAGAAACCTCATGTTCATTTTTTTGTCATAATGCTTTACCAGAGAAAAGCAACTATTTATTACCTCACCGAAGCGATCGATGTTTGTCTCAAGGTTTCTTAGGATCCTTTTTGAAAGAATCAAACCGGCTGGATGTATGTATTTTCTGCTTGTCTCTTGTGTCTTGGTCTCTTCCAAGTATTCCACAAGAGCTTCCCACATCTCTTTTGCAGCTTGTACATCGAATCATTTGCTGGTATGTGCTTGTGTTCAGAGAGTCGGTGATTATGTTGATTGCTTTGCCGCCAAGTTCTACCGCTTTCTATCATCCTCCGTCCATTCTTCTTTGGTACTTCGTTGGATTCCAAACAATGGAGGCTAGAAGATTTGGCTTCATTGGTACATGTTGACCCGTAGTAACACATTTCAATAATATGTTATCAATAGAGTTCATAAATCTCATTACTTTATCCTTCCATACATCAAATGACCTTCGTCCAATATTGGGACGTGGTTAGCATTAGATGTAGGCAGATGTAGTGTGTTTGTGCCATTATATCGTATCTCTCAAGAGTTTAATCTGAAAAACTTGTTTTTCAAAGAGTAAGGCTCGATACCAATTGTGGGTCCCAAGCACAATAATAAGCTAGAAGGGGGTTGAATAGCTTATTAAACACTTAAAACTTTTAATAAATTCTTTGAAGGATACTTGCAATCTATTGAAGAGAATGAAGTAGCTGAAGACCTTCAAGATAGTTGTTCCAGTGTCGCCGATATGACTACCTAGACCTTTTACAAATTACTTAAGTTCTTTGTAAATGGATAAAGATAATCAAAGTAATGACTGTGATCAAATGACACAAACAGATAAGAAATAACACAAGTATTTTGGGATGGTTCACACTATAAAGAGTGCTACGCCCACCACCAAGGCACAACCTTGATTTAAATAGTGCACTATGTTTTCCACTAGATCAATTACAAAGAATATCCCTAATGGATCGCTATGTAAAATATTGACTTTGTGTTTGCTCTATGGAATTAAATA
>CM028379.1:311902-363192 GCA_013146195.2 Codonopsis lanceolata
ATAGGTAAACTTGGAACAACAACTCAAGATAAGTCAATGAACAAAATACTAAGGGTGAGGCTACTTATTTTCTAAGTGTCAGAATGAGAGAATCACGTAATACCAAAAGTTGGAAGGACTCTTCAAATTTACGCAGAGTATTATTCCACTGAACTTACGGCAACAATGCGCAGCTTTTACGTGTCATTTGAAGAGTTGCGGATTGTTGCTTTGTAAAGTTCGGGAATAATAATTGCCGTAAATTTGAAGTCCTTCAAGCTTTTGGTATATGTGATCTCTCATTCTGGAAACTTAGGAAAATGAGCATCCTCACCCTTAGTATTTTTTGTTCATGGTCTTATCTTGGAGGGTTGTTCCAAGTTTTCCTATAAAAGGGTTATTTTGTAATGAACAAAACACAGATTATGAATAGATATTTTGTGAGCTTTTCGACTTGTTAAGAAGATGCATTTCTTCCTTTAGCGGCTATGCCTCTCCAGGCATCGTCAACTTTTGCTCAAGTCAAAAGGCTGATTCTACCAATAATGAAATGGAATTCAATCCGTTTCATGGTGAATCTTCAAGTGACAACATCGATCTCTCATGGTCAATGATTTCGAATGAACAACGTTCGTGACAATTTTTTCGACTTTAAAGTTGATATTCCAAAATTTGATGGCGAAATGATCCCAATGAGTTCATTGATTGGCTCAACTCTTGTTGAAAAGTCTTTGAATTCGAGGGAGATTCGAGAAGATAGTAAGGTCAAGTTCGTTGCTATTAAGTTGAAGAAATATGCATCAATGTGGTGGGAGCATTTGAAGAAACAACGTGCTCGTGATGGCAAGCAAGGGATCGAGCGTGGGACAAGATGAAGAAGGAACTATCTGAAATTTTTTACCAAACAATTATCGTCATGAAGCTTTTCTCAAATACCACAATTTTAAGCAAAAAGACACTGTGGAAGATTATATTTCGAGTTTGAGAATCTCATGATGAGATGTGATATTGTGGAGCCTGGAAGAGCAAACTATTGCTCGTTTCCTTGGAGGGATTCGATCTGAGTGGAAATGTTGTCCAATTGCAGCCATATTGGACTTACAACGATGTGTGTAAGCTGTCTCTCAAGGTTGAAAAACAACAAAAAGAAGCACGTCGGTTTGGTGGGCGTTTTTCTCCAAGTGGTGCTATTTCCAACCGAGGGAGTGCAACCACTTCCAAGAACACGACAACAACATGACGGAAAATAAGCTGCTGCAAGTATGGAAAACAATGTTGGTTTTGTGAAGCCAAGTGGTTCAAACAATCGAAAGCATGTTTCAAATGCAAGGGTTTTGGACATTTATGCAGATTGTCCTAATCGCAAGATTATCACTCCCTTAGAGGCAGAGGGAGGAGTATTATGAGGCTGCACCTATCTATGATAGATTAGATGATGAGGAAAAAATTACATATGAAGATCATGGAGAATCTTTGGTGGTGCGGCGTCTCCTCAATGCCACTTCCTTAGAAGGCGACTCATGGCTTCGTAACAATATATTCCACACCAAGTGCACTTCTCATGACAAGGTGTGCAATGTCATTATTGATGGAGGAAGTTGTGAAAATGTTGTTTCCACTACAATGGTGGAGAAGTTGAAATTGAAGACAGAAGATCATCCTCAACCTTACAAAGCTATCATGGCTTTGTAAAGGTAATGATGTGAATGTAATAAAAAGGTGTCTTGTTCAATTTTCGATTGGTAGTAAGTATAAAGATGAAGTTTGGTGTGATGTTATTCCTATGGATGCTTGTCATTTACTTCTTGGTAGACCTTGGCAATTTGATCGGAAGACACATCATGATGGTTTCAAGAACACGTATACTTTTATTAAAAATGGTGAGAAAATTATTTTGGGTCCATCCAAGTTGGAGAGTGTTCCTAAACCTTCAAAGGGGGAGGGAAATAATTTACTCTCTAAGTCTCAAGTTGAAAAAGTAATTTGTGAATCCATGGAAGCATTTGTTTTGGTAGTTTTGGAGGAGAATGAAGAGGGAAATGTTGTCCCTTTTTCAAGTTTAGCCCCTTCAAGAATTTCATGATGTGGTACTGAAGAACTTCCTCGGGTCTCCTCCAATGCGAAGTATTCAACATTGCATTGATTTGACTCAGTGCCTCACTTCCAAACAAAGGCGGCCTATCGAATGAATCCAAAGGAGCATGAAGAGTTACAGCAGCAAGTTGAAGATCTTCTCGCGAAGAGTATTGTCCAAGAAAGTAAAAGTCCTTGTGCAGTTCCAGCCCTTCTTCTTCCGAAGAAAGATGGTTCGTGGCACATGTGCATTGATAGTAGAGTGGTAAAAAAATTACTATCAAGCATCGTTTTCCTATTCCTCACCTTGATGATCTTTTTGATCAACTTCATGGTTTCAAGATTGGTTCTAAAATTGATCTTCGAAGTGGCTACCATCAAATTCACATGAGGCCCGGAGATGAATGGAAGACAACCTTCAAAACAAGAGATGGTCTTTATGAATGGTTGGTTATGCCATTTGGTCTCTCTAATGCTCCTTCTACTTTTATGCGACTTATGAATCATAATTTTAAACCCTTCATTGGAAAGTTTGTTGTGGTGTATTTCGATGATATTCTTGTTTACATCTCTAGCAGAAAGAACATTTGGAGCACCTTCGAAAGGTATTTGAAGTGTTAAGAGAGCGGTTGTATGCCAATTTAAAGAAATGTCATTTCTTTACGAGCTTTTTCTTAGGCTATATCATTTCGGATGGCATCAAGATGGATGACAATAAGCTTGAAGCTATCTAAGCTGGCCAATTCTAAATCTATTCATGATATTCAGAGTTTTCATGGCCTAGCTTCATTTTACCGCATGTTTATTCAAAACTTGATACCATTATTGCTCCTATAACCGAATGCTTGAAGGGTGGCAGTTTCAAATGGACAAGAAGCTCAAAAGAGTTTCAAACTTCTTTAAAAAAGGTCGAAGCTCCAATATTGTAGCTACTGACTTTGACAAGGTCTTTGAAGTAGATTGTGATGCTTCAAATATAGGAATTGGGGGTGTTCTTAGCCAAGAAGGTAAACCCATTGCTTTCTTTAGTGAGATGTTGAATCATTCTCGGTGCAATTATTCTACTTATGACAAAGAATTTTTTGCTATTGTCCGCGCCTTGGATCATTGGCAACATTATCTCTTGCAGAAGGAGTTTGTTCTTTTCTCGGACCATGAAGCTTTGAAGTACTTGAATACTCAACAAAAACTGAATTCTCGTCATGCTGGATGGGTTGAATTTTTGCAAGCATTTAATTTTGTTATCAAACATAAATCTGGAGTTTTAAATCGTGTAGCGGATGCGCTTAGTAGGCGACATTCCTTGTTGTCTAGCTTGCAAGTAAATGTGGTTGGGTTGGAGGTAATTAAATATCTTTACAAAGATGATCCATATTTTGGAAAGATTTGGGAAGAATGCTTGAAGACTCCATTTAAACTTTTTTTGATTCACAATGGGTTTCTCTTTATAGATAAACTTTTGTTTATTCTGAATATTCTCTGCGACAAGTTTTTATCAATGAAGCTCACCATGGAGGACTTGCTGGACATTTTGGTAGAGATAAGACTCTTGCACTTGTTCAGGAAAATTATTATTGACCAAGGATGGATCGAGATGTCAAAAAGTGTATCGAGCGGTGTAGGACCTGAGTCATGGAAAAAATAATGGTTTGTACACTCCATTACATGTACCAATGAGTCCATGGGAGGATTTTAGCATGGATTTTGTTGTTGGGTTGCCTCGCACTCAAAGAAAGAAAGATTCAGTCATGGTGGTGGTTGATCGCTTCTCAAAAATGGCACATTTTGTCCCTTGCACAAAGACTTTGGATGCTACACATGTCGTTGATCTTTACTTCAAGGAAATTGTGCACTTTTTTATGGTATTCCAAGGACAATTACATCTAATCGGGATTCAAAATTTATGAGTCATTTTTGGCGTACACTTTGGAGGAAGCTTGGAACTAAACTTCAATTTAGTTCGTCTCATCATCCACAGACCGACGGACAAACAAAGCAGGAGCTTGGGAAATCTTTTACAGTATGATTGGCAAAATGCACGTCAATGGGATGCAATATTGGCTCAAACAGAGTTTGCGTATAATCGATCTTCTAGCCAAACTACTGGTAGGAGCCCATTCGAAGTTGTGTATGGTCATAATCCAATTACTCCATTGGATTTAGCTCCCCTTCCTACCACTCAACATTTTAGTGGTGACGGTGAAGAACGTGCTAAGTACATCAAGAAGATGCATGAGCAGGTTCGACAAGAAATTATCAAGCAAAATGGAAAGTACCAAAGAAGTGCAAATAAGCATCGGAAGCAATCAGCTTTCAAGGAGGGGGATTTGGTTTGGATTACTTTGAGGAAGGAGCGATTCCCTCGTGGACGTCGTGGAAAGTTGAAACCAAGGGCTGATGGTCCGTTCAGGATCTTGAAAAAGATTGGTGGCAATACTTATGAAGTAGAATTACCGGATAATTATGGTGTTTCATCAACTTTCAATGTTGCTGATCTCTATCCTTTCGTTGAGCCGAATCGATCAAGTAAACTAGAAAAAAAAATTATAAAATGATATGTAAATGACGCAAAACTTAGGCTGTGTGTGGCAAAGTGAGACTTCAGAGATACTTTGGTGGAATTTTATATATTTTAGTGTAATTATATACTTTGGGGTTGAGAGTTTGATTCTCCAACACAATTTTTTTTAAAGGGTCATAAATTCCATAAACGACATAAGCAAAGCCTCCAACAACAATGTGCTTATCTAAGATAGTAAGTTTGAATTGTTTTCAATTTACAAACTGATAAAAATGAATGAACTCATGTTTGATATTAAAACAAGAGATTTAAAAATAACCAACAAAAAAGACAAATGTGTAGTATAAGTTGTTATACAATGACTAAAAGCATACATTATAAATGACCAAAAAACAAAGTATCATAAATTCTAAACATACAACAACATAATTTATAAGTCTTAAAAACTGTAAATATTAAAACACACAAAAATCTAATAATTAAAAGTCAACAAAAAAATAAAGGAACTAACAAGTCACTTTTAACAAAATCATTAACACCACGTGCAACGCACGTGAACCTTATTAGTAATTATAAAAATACTTAAGCACAACTAATATGATGACAAAACAAGTGGATGGTAAATATGAAACATTATAAAAATTGTAAGTATAATTTTTTAAAGTGAACAATTATGTAAAATATACTAAAATAGTATGGTGGAATCTTTGTGAACGGAGGGAGTCATAAATAGAATGTTTAATGTCTACTTTTAGCAATAAGCCGGTTTATGTGTGCTTTTGTTTCGGTTGTCCAAAGATAGCCCTTTATCACACTGAATTACTTGAAATTTATCAGTGCCTTCGAGTTAATTTCGACAGTGATCAGTGCCTTCTGGTTAATTACGAACACTTGAAATTGACAGTCGAAGGTACTGATTAATTTCGACATTCGTAAGATAACCAGAATCTTTTGCTATGGAGTACCATGATTAATTAGTCCCACCAATGGTTGTTTGTCTTGAATTTCAGACAATCAAAGGAAAACCCAAATCAATATCACAAATGCAGGGGAAACAAAACAATAATTAACTTATATATCATTGCAATATACTAACAGTGTTCCTCAACTCGACAGTCAATCAGGGCAACCTAAAATCACTCTTAAGTTATTAACAGTGGATATAACGATAGAGTCTGAGATTTCGATAGTCTCCATGTCAATATCCTTTACAGGAAATTGATATGCCAGTGTAAGCAGCGAACCAAGTGGCCTGCTTTGTACAGTACTAGTACTGGTTGAAGCCCCATCACGTCTCTTTTCATTTGATTGCCCATCACCGGAGATTAGGTACCCGCATGGGAGTACTGGTATTTGCTTCGTGTCCTCACCATTCATAGCTGCCACAATGACCTGTGAGTCTACTGGAGCATAGACTATAAGGGCGCCTGAAGGGTCGGCACTGCTCTCTTGTAGCATCACCATGTTGCTCTCTTTCATGGTAGGAGTCTGGTTCACATGAAGAAACACAACGAATGATTGCAAATTAGATAAACTATAAGAAAGAATCAATTAGGCAAGATGATGAACACCAGTAAAGACGCTATGGGGAACTGATCGCCACTTAGAATTCTGCTTTGAATATTCAAAAATAAAAAAGTGATTTTGTTCTAATAATTTTCTTTGTTTACAAAGCCTTTAAAACTACTATCTTTACATTTTTGGATATCGTTCATCTTCTTACAGATTTACATTGTTTTTTCTTCCACAGCACTGAGCAAAACTTCATATTCTTCTCTGTTTACGATTAGTTTCGCTTTATGCACTTCTTGTTAAAAGGTAATCTTAGGAGTTCCATATTCAATATCATTACAAATACGGAGTATATCTTGCAATGTGATAATCAAACATAGACAAGCACCTGACTTATTTTATCAAATATTTCCATTTTGAGTAAATATATGCCTGTCATTTTATGATGATAATAAATTTGATATATTCTCGTGTGTGTGTATATAGATTCAATTACCTGGATAATGGAAACACGGTTTCCAGGATGAGTTCCCGTCGGTGTATGTGCTATCTCCCTGGCTGGACTCTGATTGAGCATCACCTCCCACTTTTGAATGAAAGCAAGGAAGTCAAAAAAAAGTTAGTATTACTAAATATTCTTGAGGTTTAATACAAATTTGGCCATTGCTAAAGCAGGAAGAAGCTCAAAGGACTTTAATTTTCGTCATTTGGATCATTAGGGGTTAACTTTTGTAATCAAAAAAGCCAAACCATTCGCATATATGCGTTATACTTTGTGGACAGAAAACAAGGAAAAGACCTTAATACCCTCATAAGTCATGCCAAATATATACTTGAAGCATTTAGATCTTTATCTTGTTTTGTGAAAGTACAGTAGCCATATGTTTTGCGTTAAGCCTAATATTCTTGATGGTGTCCTAAAAATGTTTCAATTATAATGATCAAATCAAGGTTATTTAAGTATGTATACCTCAGGTCTCCTATTTTCATCTCTCAAGAAATTAAAGAGATTTTCAAACGTTAGAGGAAGCCATATGGAGATGGATGCAGTGACAATCGTGCCACGAGGTTGGCCAGGTTCATTGCTGTCGCGAAAGAGTACTCTAACCTTGCGGTTAGTTGATTCTAATAAGTCTGACTTGTCGGGCATGCTTAAGATTGAACAGAAACTCTTGATCATTCTGTGCGTAAGACTCAAGACATTTCTCCTACCTTCAATGGCATTTATCCCTGTACAACAAACAAGATTAGAAGCCCACCGTAACAATTAAAAAAAAAAGATTTGATCTGTGATATACTATGTTGATTTCCACATGGTAAAGACTATACTAAAAGCAGCTTGTAAGGGAAAATAGGCACGATTTTAGTAAGGGAAAATAGGCATGAGGGGGCAAGGATTTAAAATTAGTACAGAATGAGTACCTCCTTCATGTTGATGAGCACTTGTATCTCCTGGCATGACTGAAAATAGGTACCTCTCAGTTATCCTTCCAAGACTAGAGAGCCATCTCCTAGCTCCATATCCATGTTCAGTGCCCAATAAATCCCTATAAAGGGGATGAGTTAGGGCTTCATCGACTTCTACATGTTCCACCCAAGTAACCTGAAATATTAATGGCATTAGAAACAATGATATACCAAAAATAATTGGCTGTTCAATTCCACGTAGTCAAGTGATTAAGTCGAACAGAACAATGATATAGGAAAAATGGCATAACATATGACTCATACAAGTTCATGAGTTGGTTTTCTTAAGTCTCTTTTTTGGCTTACAATTTAAATGAATACGATGTTCATAAGTTGGTTTTTTGGGTCATCTTCGAGTGAATAGCTCAAATGAACACATCCCCTTATAGGATTCACAAAACAAAATTTAAAAGAGAACAAATAATTGTGAACAATTTTCATCTGATCTATCTGAAAGGCACCAGACATTTGAGATAGTTCGAGTCAAGAAATAATTCTTCTTTCCCTATGGTATTTATAGTAATATGAATTACAAGGAAAGTAATATACAATTTTAGGGATATTCATAAACATGAAGATCAGGAAGACATAAACAAGGTTCATGTTGAGCTATTGGAAAGGACTTCAACGTACAAAAATAAAGGAGCTATGCTTTTTTCTTCCGTAAACCACACGTTTTCCTTCATTATTATATATACTAGACGAAGGACGCCATTTTCGCTCATAAGTTTAAGAGAGACTAGTAGTATAGACTATCATAAAGACTTTCTTAACCACCATATTTGTAGGCATTGTGAAGAGTATGAGACAAAATTTGCTCGTAATTTTGATAAACTCACCTTTGATTTTCGATCAGGAAGGCTTTCAATCATTAATCCAGATGGAAACCTCCAAGAGATGTATGGCGTTGTACCATGGAACACTTTAAAGCAATCACATGCTGCATCCACGACAAACCACGTTTCTTTATCAACTTGTACGCAGTAACGCAAGTAGAAATATTCCCGTGGCGCCACTAGAGGAGAGAGAATATGCATTCGCAGTACATACGCTTAACGTGTCAACTATAGTTAATTAGTTGACTCGTTCAACAATTATTTCTAAATAGGGGTATTATTAACTGAGTTTAAAGGATGTTTACCAGATGCAAAGAGTTGACAGGGCTCCCGGTGTCTAATGTGTCTAACAGCTTTCCTTCCATAACAATTGTCGGGAATAGATCAGCCCACTTATCCTGTACAATGTTGTCAGTCAACTTAGTATACAAGTATGAAAATATATTTGGGTTATATAAATAACTACTAGAGTATGTGTATCTGCGCATGCGCACACATACACACACATTTATTGTAACATGATGAAAACAAAGATATGACTAGTGTTCACCGTATCCCTAAACATTTCAATCAAATCCAATGAGCAATTGGCAATCACACTGAATCTTTGGATGACTCCATCCGAGAACTAGAGCTTTTCAAGTGGCTAGGCGGGGAAGATCTTCGCATAATTTTCATAATGAAGAACATATCCCCATAAGTTGGCTTACATGACCCAAAAAGGCTCAATTGTTCGTGAAAGATGTGACAGCCTTCGCTTAGTGCTAGGCAGCATTAGCAATGATGAATTCTTTTTCCCTGCTCGGTTATGTCAATAGATTCCATTCTTCTGCCGCCGATTACGATGATTTACCAACATGATATCGTCGAACAGAGAAGAGCTTCCACTTTGTTCCGCAGAGGAGCTCCCGTCGATGACTTCCAGATTCTCGAGGAATCTCGTGACAAGGCCGTAAGGTCGAATTGGTTTTCTAGACCTGTTGAGTAAAATTTAGAGTAAGCAACTCTAAACTTACTAATATTGGACCCAAACAAGTAAATAAATTACTTGTATTATACCCACGATATAAGAAACTACAACACTTTCAAGAGATCACTCACACTTTGAAGAGAAATACAAGGACACTCAATAGGAAGCTTGCAACTCACACTCAAGACACTACACTTCTTAGGAGTGGAAAACTTATTTTTTGGTGGATTGTTTATAACACAATGCAAGGGGTATTTATAGTTCTCCCCATACAACCTATACCACACAAATATTAAATTGAGAAATAATCCTAACCACACATTAATACAACATTCTACATACTTCTCTTAAAATATCTCATTTCTACAATCTTCCACAAAAAACTTCTTCCTTCTACATCCTTCCATAGAAATGGGTTGGACTTTTATTTTCTTTGGGCTTAAACATATGATTTGGGCTTGTGTTGATCTTCAACACTCCCCCTCAACACCAGCCCTCATTTTTTGTACTACACCGAGTTGACGGCGAAACATTTCGAACTTGCCTGTGCTCAAGCCTTTTGTGAACAAGTCTGCAACTTGATCATCTGCCTTGATTTGCCTCATCTCAATTTCTTCTTGCAGAACCTTTTCTCTGATAAAATGGTAATGTACCTCAACATGTTTAGTTCTTGCATGAAAGACTGGATTCTCCGCCAAACGAATTGCTGACTGGTTGTCACAGTACAACGGAACTGCATGATCAACTGATTGATGTAGATTATTCATTAGTTGTATCAACCATGTACTCTCTTGAGCTGCCATTGCCGCTGCTCGATACTCAGCTTCAGTGGTTGATAAAGATACTGTTGGTTGTCTCTTGCTACACCAAGAAATGGTTCCGGAACCTAGCTTAAACACATAACCTGTTGTTGATCTCCTGGTGTCATGATCCCCAAAGATAATCAAGATCGCGATGACCAACTAACTTGCAGTCTTCTCCTTTCTTGTACAAAAGACCATAGTCAATTGTACTCTTCACATATCTCAGTATTCGTCGAACTGCTTCTAAGTGAGGCTTCTTTGGATTTTGCATGTATCGACTCATCACACTAACTGCATAGGAAATATCAGGTCGAGTCAAGGTTAAGTAGATCAGACTACCTACCAATTGTCGATACATCGTTGCATCTTTCAAATCTTTTCCTTCATGTGCACTCATTTTGGTGTTTGGTTCCACCGGTGTCGAAATTGGCTTGCATTCAAGCATTCCGAACCTCTTCAGTAATTCTTTGGAATATTTTTGCTGACAAAGAAATATTCCTTCTTGTGTGCGATCGACCTCTAAACCAAGGAAGTGCTTGAGCTGACCAAGTTCCTTCATCTGGAAACGAACTGATAAATTCTCCTTCGTCAGAGAAATTTCTGCCTCATCGTCACCTGTTATGATCAAGTCATCCACATATACTAGCACAATAGCTAGCTTTCCTTCATTTGATTTAACAAACAAGGAATCTGCGGGTGTTCTTGAATAACCACTTTGAGTTAGAAATTGACAATCTTACCATACCATGCCCTGGGCGCTTGTTTTAATCCGTAGAGTGCCTTTCGTAGCTTACACACATATTCAGGATGAACTTGACTTTGAAAACCCATTGGTTGGTTCATATAAATCTCTCGATCCAGCTCTCCATGAAGAAAAGCATTCTTCACATCCATCTGCCACAAATTCCAGTCTTTGTTGGCTGCAAGTGCAAGTAGGACTCGAGCAGGTTGTAAGCTTTGCCACGGGACTAAGCGTTTCATCATAGTCGAGTCCGTCTTTGTTGAGAGAAACCTCGAGCTACCAATCGTGCTTTGTACCTCTCGATTGACCCATTTGGACGACGCTTTATCTTGTAAACCCACTTACAGGATATGGGTTTTACATCTTTTGGCTTTGGCACGAGATCCCACGTCTGATTTTGTACAAGTGCATCGATCTCTTCTTTCATAGCCGCCATCCACTCAGAACTATGTGATGCTTCTTCGAGCGTCTCGGGCTCACGTTGCTTCTTCAATTATGGCAAGGCATTGGCGTATTTAGGATTTGACCTTCTTGTTCTTGTTGACCTTCGAAGTGGAGTTGATTCTTACGTTTCATTAAGCCCATCTTCTTCATCCGGTTGTTGATATACTCTGTTTGCCAAGGATTACGAGTCACCCTTGTTTCGTCATCGTCGATGCGGATCTTGAGGCTCACCTGAACTTGGTTTGAGTTGGATAGTATGCTCCCTATCTTACATTGCGGCTTTTCTTCAAATTCTCTAGAATGCGGTAGCACCTCCTTCTCGGCGACCACCAAGAAGATGCTTCATCAAACACCACATTTAGTGAAGTGTAACATCTTCCACTTGTTGGATCGCAACATTTCCACCCCTTTCTTTGGTCGTCGTATCCCACAAAGATGCATCTAATAGCCTTCTTGTCAAACTTGCTCAAGTAAATGATCGGGAACAAATACATAACACACGACCAAATACTTTCGAAAATAGCTAGCTGTGGGTTTCATGTTCCACAATTTTTCAAAGGGTGAAATAAATCCTAACCTTGGTTGGGGAAGCTGCGATCACGAAGGCTGCGGTCCTCATTGCTTGACCCAAAACCTTCCGGCACATTCTTTGCATGTAGCATACTTCGACAAATTTACGCAAGATGCTTAGGTTCTTCCTCTCGGCTACACCATTTTGTTGTGGTGTATTGGCACAAGTGTATTGATGGCGTATGGCACTCCCTCGGGTATTGAGAGAACTCCATTGAGCTATATTCTCCCCATTGTCGTGCGTAAGCAGTATCTTCTTTCCTACGTCTCCTTCAACTGACTCTCTAAACTCTTTAAACTTTGAGAATGTGTCAGATTTTTCTTTCATAAAGAAAATCCACACATACCTGGAGAAGTCATCAATAAATGTCACCATGTACCGCATACCGCTGATTGATGGCTGCTTAACAGGCCCGAATACGTCTGAGTGTACCAACTCCAATGGTTCTTTTGCTTTAAACTTTGATTCCTCGTATGGCGGTTGGTGTGCTTTACCATCTGGCATCACACATACCGTATCATTCGCACCTCAAGTTGAGGAAGCCCCTTAAGCATCGACTTTTTCACGATCACATTTAGCTTGGAATAGCTAACGTGACCTAACCGCATGTGCCATAGATCTGCTGTCTCATTTTTCCTTGTCTTGTCTACATATGCAGACTCTGCTGACATCACGTAGACTGACTCCAATCGTCGTCCCTCCATTGTCGGTGTTTCTGAGATTTTAAGATTACGATAAACCTTAACATCTCGGGGACCGAACAAGACATAGTGGCCTGATGATGTCAATTGAGCCACAGATAACAAATTTTTCTTCATTCCTGGGACATGATAAACATCTTCAAGTGGCACTTGGTTAGAATTATATCGGGGAGTAACTATCGTCTTACCGATGTGAGCTATCGGTAACATTGAGTTGTCATGGCCGTCACCACCACGACCTCCCTTGTACTCAGACAAGTTTTGCAATTTGTTTGTTGTCACCCGTCATATGATTTGAGCAACCGAATCCACGATCCAATCATTCTTGTAGTCAATATGTTACGGTGGCGTCACCGTGAGAGCTAATTCTTCTTCCTCCATGACGAATAGTGCTTCGGCCCCAATCATCTTCACTTTTCTCTTTAGAACGGAAGTAGCAAAGCGGCATTACCTTGAACATGCTTTTTTCCTACTCCAACAATCTTTCGCCATGTGGCCCGCTCTTCCCACAATTGTAACATTCTCCATCGAACTTTCTATTCTTTGCGCGATTCTTCAGCTCCCCACGGGCCAGCCTCCATTTCCTTGACGATCTTTTACTTTGTCACCATCCTTTTTAGATCCACCACCAAGGTATGCCGCTTGAAGCTGTCTTTGCTTTTGTTGGTGTATAAGCGCTTCCTCTTCACCTTTCAACGAGACTCCTCCCATTTGCTTGGCCATAGCTTCTTGTCACGCAAGCAAATTTTCAAACTCTACAAGCGATGGTTGTGTCGGCCATCCTTGTATACGGCAAGCCGCACAAACCCTCGATACTCGGGTCTCAAACCATGGATAATTATTCTTTTTATCTGGTTTCCCCAATAGGAGGCTGTCGGATCTAAATCGAAATTTCGCGGCATATTGACTTTACCTTATGGAAGTATTGGGCAATCGTCATGTCCCGTTGCGCCATCGATAGCAGTTCGTTCTCAAGAAGTTGTAGCCTTGCATCGTTCTTCTTTGAAAAGAGCGTAACCAAAGTGTCCCATGCTTCCTTTGGTGTTTTGGCATCTCGGATGTGCTCGGCATTTCTTCTTCAAGCGTGGTCTTTAAAGCAAACATTGCTTTGCCTCGCTTTAATTTTCCACTTTCGCAAGGCATGGATTCGCATCTTACGCCGCCCAGGTTGTGTAGCTTCACCACCACCGACAACCTCCCGAAGGTCACGACCTTGTAGGTAAGACTCCATGCATGTCGCCCACATGTTGTAGTTTTTGTTGTTGAGCTTCTTGATTCCTCCAACAACTTGAAGGTCACCCATTATGCGGTCAAGACTTCGACTATACCGAACAAGCTGGACTAACAAACTTGCGAGTGTCAAACTCCTCACGACTCAAGATAGCTCCAACAAGAACGATCCACCCGACTTTAGCTCGATACCAAATGTTGAGTAAAATTTAGAGTAAGCAACTCTAAACTTACTAATATTGGACCCAAACAAGTAAATAAATTACTTGTATTATACCCACGATATAAGAAACTACAACACTTTCAAGAGATCACTCACACTTTGAAGAGAAATACAAGGACACTCAATAGGAAGCTTGCAACTCACACTCAAGACACTACACTTCTTAGGAGTGGAAAACTTATTTTTTGGTGGATTGTTTATAACACAATGCAAGGGGTATTTATAGTTCTCCCCATACAACCTATACCACACAAATATTAAATTGAGAAATAATCCTAACCACACATTAATACAACATTCTACATACTTCTCTTAAAATATCTCATTTCTACAATCTTCCACAAAAAACTTCTTCCTTCTACATCCTTCCATAGAAATGGGTTGGACTTTTATTTTCTTTGGGCTTAAACATATGATTTGGGCTTGTGTTGATCTTCAACAAGACCTACTTGTAACCTTGTTCGAAATCATTTCATGCTGCAAAAACATTGATTCGAAATCAAGTTGAGTTACGATTACCATTAATAAAGAAGAATCACAAAGAGAAAAACCAACCTCTTCTTTCAGCTTAGCATTTTCTGTTCTGAGTGTCTGTGTATCGGGTTTTCTTGCTTCGTTCCCAACAGGTGCATGACCATCACAGGTCAGGCATAAAGCAGTCTTCAGTAACTCTGAAGCTGCCTCGATTTCGAGGCGGAACTGTTCGTTTTCTGAACGAAGAGTAGTGTTGTCCACATGACGAGTGCGAATCTAAAACATATAACAGGTGTAAAGAAGATCAAGTACCAAGAATGAGACAGAAGATATCCAATGTGTAGAGGAGAGGTATAAATAGATAAATGAAAACGTTTAAGGATGCAAACACTGTATCACCTTTGTTTGACTCCTCTTGTTTTGGAACCAAACCTTGACCTGCCTCGGTTCAAGACCCAATTCTTTAGCAAGTTCCTTCCTTTGATTTTCATCTGGATTGGGGCATACCATGAAAAATCTGCAGTTTGTTCATCCCAAAAACACCATTAGATCCCCCAACGAGATTAAAACACGAACAAAACAAATAAACAAAATGAAAACAAGAAAAATTGCAGCCTTGTTTACTGGTGCAGCAGATATTTGAAGCAAAAGTGCAACCAGACCACTCGCTGAATGTAGAGTGTGTGTGTGTGTGTGTTTTTCTACATGAATTTGGAGGGGCCATAACAACAAATCATGAAAATTAATTCATTGAAATGATGCAGAGTATACATCAGAAGAAAGGAAAAGGATAAAGTAATATATATATATAATCAAACGTTGGTCATACGCTTCAAGATATTGGATTTGTTCGGGAGTATGGCGAGTTGGCCTGCCCATTCCCAAACCAGCGTTATTGTTAGCATCCATCTTTCTCGTTAAAAAAATGGAGTGAAAGAGCTGAATAACAAATGATCCAAACGATGCTTGCTCAAGTGAACGGGTTGGGGTTCTCAATTCTAAATGCCAGATGATGATGGTATACAACATCAAACTTGTTGGTATTTAAACTAGTTTCTCATGCACGTGCATTTATAACAATACTTAATTTTGAATAGAACATCCTCAAAAGGAAAGTTAGACTAATTGAGTGGAGCGGAGGCAGAACTACATTTCCTATAAAGGACATGACACAAAAGAATATCTAATTTTGGATTTTGGTTTGGTTGAATTTCAGATTTTGGGAATCTAAGATTTACCACATAAAAATCTAACAAACATGGAAATTATTAATACGGTTTGACCAGCCAATCTTCATTCTAATTGCTATGAATATGAATGAATGGAGTCAGGATTCTTCTCGACTGAAGCTTGAACTGCTCGGCTATGTACATCAAGCCAAAACATGAGATTTAATGATGAATAAATTGAAATAGAGGGAAATTAAGCTGTCTCCTTGAAAGGAAAAAGGCAGAGAGAAGACGTAAGAACGTTTATAATTAATGACATAGCATGTTTAAGCAATAAGAAATACCTAAGAACGTTTTGTTTTCTTAGAACGTCTCTCATTTCTTAGTTCCTATTCACGTTCGGTGTCAAATTACTAAGCAAGGAGATAATCTAGTTAATTTTAGGATAGACTACTTGAAAGGATGTCGGTTGGTGGCAGTATCTTCTAATAAAAGGAGAGTTGTGGTAGAAGAAAAGAAAGTCGATAGCTAGGGGAGGGGAATAGAGAGATTCTCATATGTAATTACCTCGGGTCCTATGAAGAGGAGTAAACAAGTTAAGAGCAAAAGAGGTTTGGGGTTTGGAACGCAGTTATGGAGAGGAGTAAAATATTTGAACCCAATTATTTGTGATTACTACAATTGATTTTGTTTGTAATATCTATAAGTTTGAGACCAGTATGATAGTTTTTAAGACTGCTTGTAGTAGTCTGAAAATTCAAAGAAGTAAACTGTAGATTTTAGTTTTTTTTTCCTAACAAAACGCACATATTCATCAAATGGTTCTTCATTTTTTTTCACCTTCTTGACATTATGACACATTTTCTTAACATATTTTTCTTATTTTATTCATGGGTAATAACTAAACATGCTACAAATTTTCTTAATATCTCAATACTCACCGACAATTATATTATTATAGATACAAATTTTCATATAAATATAATAATGTGTTTCTTGAACATATTTAAAAAAGTAAAACCATATTATTTTTTTAGTTTCAAATAAAGTTTTACTATCTTGACTGGGTAAGGATATTTTTATCATTTTATAAAATATTGAGCGACATTTGTAACGATAATGGTAGGAGGGGGAACTGATAAGAAAATCAAAATATAAGACGAAATGAATAGAATTAAAAAATGTAAGACCTAACTTTAAAATAAGTACAAGTCAAGGGATCAAATTATTATTTAATTATTCATGGAATGAATTAGCCTATGACAAATTTACTCCTTTGACCTTAATTAATGACAAGTGATTTATTATATTTATGGCTATTTTTTTCAACTATTATTATTTGGTATGATAAATTTATATGTATTGTCCTTAACAAAACGCATAAATTCATCAAATGGTTCTTTATTTTTTTTCTTCATCTTCTTGACGTTATGACACATTTTCTTAACTCATTTATCTTATTTTATTCATGGGTAATAACTAAACTTTCTACAAATTTACTTAATATCTCAATACTCACCGACAATTATATTATTATAGATACAATTTTTCATATAAATCTAATAATGTCTTTCCCGAACATATTTAAGAAAGTAAAACCATATTATTTTTTAGTTTCGAATAAAGTTTAATGTCTTGACTGAATAAGGGTATTTTTGTCATTTCAGAAAATATTGGGCGACATTTGTAATGATAATGATAGGAGAGGAAATTGATAAGAAAATCAAAATATAAGACGAAATGAATAGAATTAAAAAAAGTAGGACCTAACTTTAAAATAAGTACAAGTCATGAGATCAAATTATTATTTAATTATTCATCGAATTAATTAGCTTATTACAAATTTTACTCTTTTGGTCTTAATTAATGACAAGTGATTTATTATATTTATGTCTATTTTTTTTCCAATCATTATTGTCTGGTATGGTAAATTTATGTGTATTGTCCTTAACAAAATGCACAAATCCATCAAATTGTTCTTCAATTTTTTTTTTGCATCTTCTTGACATTATGACACATTTTCTTAACTCATTTATCTTATTTTATTCATGGGTAATAACTAAACATGCTACAAATTCGCTTAATATCTCGGTACTCACTGACAATTATATTATTATAGATACAATTTTTCATATAAATATAATAATGTATTTCCTGAACTTATTTAAGAAAGTAAAACCACATTATTTTTTAGTTTCGAATAAAGTTTTAGTGTCTCGATTGAGTACGAGTATTTTTGTCATTTTTGAAAATATTGGGCGACATTTGTAACGATCATTGTAGGTAGGGGAAACTGATAAGAAAATCAAAATACAAAGCTGACGAAATGAATAGAATTAAGAAAATGTAGGACATAACTTTAAAATAGGTACAAGTTAAATGATCAAACTATTATTTAATTATTTATAAAATTAATTATCCTATGACAATTTTACTCTTTTGGCCTTAATTAATAATGAATGATGTATTAAGTTAAGAGATATGTTTGTCCATACATTAAGTTCTAAGAGACAACCTAGAATTTTATAGGTAGTTAGATTTTTGCATCTTCTTGACATTATGACACATTTTTTAAACTCATTTCTTTTATTTTATTCATGGGTAATAACTAAACATGCTACAAATTCGCTTAATATCTCGGTACTCACTGACAATTATATTATTATAGATACAATTTTTCATATAAATATAATAATGTCTTTTCTGAACTTATTTAACAAAGTAAAATCATATTATTTTTTAGTTTCAAATAAAGTTTTAGTGTCTCGATTGAGTACGGATATTTTTGTCATTTTTAAAAATATTGGGCGACATTTGTAACGATCATTGTAGGTGGGGGAAACTGATAAGAAAATCAAAATACAAGACGAAATGAATAGAATTAAAAAAAAATGTAGGACATAACTTTAAAATAGGTACAAGTCAATGGATCAAACTATTTTTTAAATTTTCATAAAATTAATTAGCCTATGACAATTTTATTCTTTTGACCTTAATTAATAATGAATGATGTATTAAGTTAAGGGATATGTTTGTCCATACATTAAGTTCTAAAAAACAACCTAGAATTTTATAGGTAGTTAGATTATATTAGATTAAATAGGTAAGCCCAGTGTAGCTTTGATGCGGTAGCGTTTCCCCCCTATTATAAAAAATAAAATAACAATTTGATCACTCTACTTTCATTTATTTATTTTTTTGTTAACTTCACTCTATTTTTTTCCCTCAATTTAATAACTATACTTGACTTTATATTCACGTTCATCACTCCATTTAACCTAAACAAAAAATTAAAAACCCAAAAATACCCCTACTCAACACAATTGGATATTTTTACATTTTATCCTCACCTCAAACTTCATCTTCATCCTTGAAACATGCTCCTTTCCCCTCCCTTCATCCCGACACCAACTCTAACACCAGATCTAACACACAATCAAAACCATATTTGATTTTCTCTTTTGCCTTCGATCTAAAACAAATTCAAAAGCCGATTTCGTACTCCTCACCTTCTTTATTTAGAAAAAAATGGACGGAAAATCTGTTCTGATAATACCAAAATAGAAAGAGGTTGCTTTTTGAAGAAAAGCAAGATCCTACCCTAGGCTTAGGGCCGGCCCTGAATTTTCAAGGGCCCTTGGGCAAAAATGAAATGTGAGGCCCCCCTTTAGAAAAATAAAATAAAATCTTACTTTTTTTTTTTTGCACTTTTCAACATTAAAAGTAATAAAAAAAAAAGGTACAAAATCAACAAACGCACACGAGTAAATAAGTATCAAATAAAATAATCAAGAATCAAGACACTTTCACAATGATGATCATGATTCATGACTAATCTATATTGTCTAATGTATATTAACAATGAGTCAATGACTCTTCCTGATTACAGTGATTAAAAAAAATCCAAAAACTAATCAAGAATCAAGACACTTTCCAATTAAAAAAACAATTAACCAAATACACCTAACACCTTCACCAACCCCAATTACCAAAGTTCCAAACATTTAAACAATTGTGAGTGATTTCACTGATTTGTAACATTTGTTTAATTGTTTTTCACTTTTTCTCTCACTCATAGTCTCACAGAGAGTAAGAGACTCACAGTCACTCTCAGTCTCTCAAAGTCAAAGACTCAAATCACTCAATTTTCAGTTTCTCTCAGCTCTCTCTCTCTCTCTCTCCATAAAAAGTAAAAAGTTAAAACCAAACTAGCAAATCTACATTACATACTACAGAGCTGCCGGAGACTGAGAGTCGGAGTCTCGGAGAGAGAGCATACCTTTTATTTTAGAGTTTGAGATTTAGGCTTTTATCAAGAGTCAAGACAGCCGTGAGCCCGTGACTACTGACTCGTGAGTCGTGAGTCGAGCTTGTGCCGCTTCCGCAATGAAGCTTTGGCGGAAGTGCTGCCACAACGCCGTCCGTCAGCATGCCAATAAATCGGCGGCTACCAAGTAGCAATTTCGGCCAACGATTCTGCGTCGGCGATTCCAAAGATTTAGCCGCTTAACGTGATTACGTGAAAGACAGAATTAGAGGAGAGAGAAGAATTCAAAAAATCCCCAAATTTGATTTCGATTTGTATTCCAATGTAAATTGATGTAAGATGTTTAATTTTTTTCAATTTGGGAAACTATGTTTATAATAGATGAGAGGAGAAGGAGACCGTTGTCCATTGGTGATTGGTTCATGCCTGATGCCTCCTCGTTACATCTCGTTCTGTGTGAAGCGTCTTCGTTCACTGTGCCGTCAGCCTTCAGCGTCTATGGTATTGCCTTGCCGTATTGGTGTAAAAGAACGGTAAATTTTTTTTTTACATATACCCCCTTATAAAAGTACATATGAACTCGGGGCCCCCCAAAATTTGGGGCCCATGGCGGTTGCCCCCATGGACATACCCCAGGGCCGACCCTACCTAGGCTTCAAGCAAAGCTAAACCCGTAATAGACTTTAGAATGATTTATATAGAGAGCTGTGTATCTGGCTTTCGTAGTGATGACAAGTAGGGCAAGAAGAGTCAGTCCAATCTCCCCCTAAGCAGATGCAAGGACGTTCATGTCGAAACCGTCGTCCTGAGCATAACCCATATTCTTGATTTGGCGCATTTCATTGACGATGCCGGTGAAGCGGGCTTGGATTTGGATATGACAGTGGTGGAGTGTTTGAAATTAAGGGTGAATTTGAGTGGGCAGGTTGAAGATTGGAAAGGGAGTGAGATTGGAGGTGAGTTGGAGATTGGTATCAAAAGATGGGGTTTTGAGGTGGTTCAAGATTACGAATTTGGAATGGGTTTTGCAATTTTGGAATTGAGGGTTTTGGTAATACTAGAGAAAGAGGATGAAATGAAAAGAGTTGGAGTAGAAACCCAGAAAGACCAGATCAAAACATGAATTGCCATAGCTTATTGAGGCTGAAACCCTTGACTAATTGGACATGGTCAGGTCGTCGGAGAAGAAGAGACCGACACATGCTTTACAATGCTTAAGTTGCTGCAGAAGATTGCATATTCTAAAAGCTATTTCTTGGGCTAAGTGAAAGAACGCGATGCCACGGAAACTCAATATGGAACGATGTTACAGTCAATGTTGCAGTGAATGTTGCAACAATGGCTGTAACAATGTGAACCGAAAGTGTATCACGTAAAATAGCAATGAAGTTTTGTTTTGTGATTTAAATCAAACAGACTTAGGAAGACAGTAAAATCACATTAAAAACAATCTACAAGTATCAAACTTGTAGATCAAGCCTCAAGGCAACAAACTATATTAAAATCAAAACTTTTTGAAACCTTAACAATTAACACAAAATTCTCACAAGATATAGAATCTTGGAGAATCACAAAACCCACATAAACTACTAGAACAAACGTGGGAAGAAAGAATCAAAACAAGAATAGCTTCCAAAAACAATCAACCAAAGCACGAA
Source organism: Codonopsis lanceolata (assembly GCA_013146195.2). NCBI lineage: Eukaryota > Viridiplantae > Streptophyta > Magnoliopsida > Asterales > Campanulaceae > Codonopsis > Codonopsis lanceolata. The sequence continues at coordinate 333,543 of CM028379.1, forward strand.
CACAAACTTCAGAAACACAAGGTCGTGTTCCTCGAAGATTTACACAAAGCAGCCAGCCAGCAGTATGCGTAAAGGTCTTCGTGTATGAGATGTTGAATTCTTCTCACAATTTCAACACACAAGACTTCTGGATTTAATCTCTCTTACTACTCGAATCTCGACTCTTTCGATACGCTCTCGATTCAAGGCTCTCTCGCACAAAGCCGCCGACTTCTCTTCTATATAGGCCGCAACGACTTGTAAACCAAGACACCAAGGAATCCTCGCAAATACACGGCAAAACAACACATCCTACTAGGAAAGAGATTAAACCGAAAATATACAAGATTTTGTTTCCTAATTTGATACCATTAATAACTAAATACTTATGCAAAGATTTAGTTACCAAAAATATCACCTAAATCTAATAAGAGAATCCTAATTAAATCCTATCACAATAATACCAATTAAAATCCTATTTTGACCAAGAGAGTGAAGACAAGATAAATTAGGCAATGCCTAAATTACCCTTACAATCACCCCCTTTGTCCGAGCATTCTTGGTCAAATCCACAAGACCTGCAAGAAGAGCATGATGAACATTCCCTGAAACGAAGATCAGAAATATAGAAGAGAGATATGATCAATAAACCACACACCATTAACAGATGTTACATGAATCTCAAATGTCTATCCCTAATTATTACGCATCAAATGAAGTAATTGTTTTACCAACCATCAACATCGCTTCATAAATCGTAACCACAATACATCGAACCACATGAAACAACAGATTATCCTTCGAAGAACATTCATTCGCCTTCATCACGAACCATCTTGCATCTTCAAAGATCACTACCAACTCTTGTTGCAGCCTCACCCCTATTTGACCGTAATGTTGTCCCACCAGAGGAATACCCAAAGTAGTGAGAAAGGCCCGATGAAAGAATGTGAGATAGCTGGTCTCAGATCAACCGCAGCTTGCTCTTTGACAAAGAAACCGACATAGGAGCCGTAGGAGGGGCAAGGGGATGTTGCAATCGATGTTGCAACATTCTGAGGAACAATGATAGGTACAACAGTGAAACAGAACCGAAGGAGATGCAGAGTATGAGGAATAGAAGGATCAGTGAAAGGTGTATCGGGAGCTGAACTGAGAGGCAAATTCACGAGCCTATCGCCTTTTAAAAGTTTTGAGGAAAAATGGAGAGGCTCAAGAACAGGTGAGAGACGAGTGGAGGAAGAAGGTTTATACCCTTGAGAGAGTAGGATCCTGTATATGAGAGAGGGAAATATGAGGGACCGTTTGTCACCACCCGTTTCAGCCATGGATGATATTTTCCGAAACACATACAGTCCTAGATCAAAAGGTTTTTGAGAGCCAAGGAGGTACAAGAGTTTAGCATGCTCTTCAGTTATAACATTTGTGTTTTTGGACGGAGACCAATTTGCACAACAGATTTTGTGCAAAAAGGCATAGAGAGAGGACAACTGAGAAGTACTAACAGCAATACCCTTGGCTGGCCACAATGAAATTCTACCACCCGAAAGTTCACAAATACACAAATTTAGGTCGACATTGAAATCAACAATACCAGAAGGATGAGTACCAAGCATGGAATTTATGACGTTGGGGAAAATGAATACCATCGACCTCTCACAAACACTTTTTCAAAACTAGAATCACAAGAATCATGAATTCTCTTTTCAAGATTAGCATAAAACTCATGAATCGTTCACGAGGATATGGGGCAAGAAGAGACAAGGTTTTCAAAAGATGTCGAGCGAGAAATAAGCGCATGCATTAAAATAGGTATCCAACATAGAATCCAAACATTTCGCTCATCAATGATATTTCTTGAAATATTATATCGACGAGAAGCAGCTTTTAGAAATAAACGAAGATGAGAAAGGAGTACCAAGGGGTTTCATTTTTCTGGATGTTGCAACAATCGGTGCAACATTGAGACGAACATAGCGTCTCCTTGAAGATCGTACCGGAGACTTATCAGATTCTTCACTAACAGCAGGGGTACCTTTCGGAGTAGCATAGTTCTGGTCAGAACTATCGTCAAATTCTGAGGAAGTCGATGGACTAGGTGCGGTCGGAGGAGGAGCGGAGGTTGAAGGACCTGAGGAAGAGACACGAGCCTGGCGCAATCGAATTAAATTTCGAACAACTTCATCATCAATGACAGATGGTGCAACTTTTGATGAAGGCCTTCGAGGGGGAGGAGATTCAGAAGGGAAGACTACCCTTGGAGACGGAATTGGATAATTATCATCTTCAACCGGCCTCAGAGGAGAGGCCGGTGACACAGAACGCTCACGAACAGGGGGAATTGAACCTGCTGGAGGAACGAAATCCTCATCATCAGAGTCGCTTGCAAGAATAACTGGTTCCTTGAAGAATCCAGCTTCAACCTTATTTTTCTTCGCTTGAACATCGGCAGGGGGGTCATCATAGTTGGCCTAATTCCTCGTTGACGCTTGGACCGGCGAGTGCTAGGGTTGCCGATGGAGGAAAACCGACAAGTCTCCGTGATTTTCAACATCAATTGCATTCCTTTTTCACCGGGAGAATCATGGTGAGAGGTTCGTGGACCGGTTGATAGACAACCATGGCCTTCGAGATGCATCATCCGCCGAGAATTTGGGGCTCACCGATGTCTTCGTTGTTGTGACATTCGACCTCGAAAATTTGGGGCTTTTAGATGAGGATGCCATTGAAGTCGACTGAGAGAAGAACTTAGGATGATGGAGATAGAAATTTTGAGAAACGAACTGAGACCAGACAAAGTCGCCGGAAATTTTGAAGAGATTTGGTGAACAATGGCGTACGGTCCTGCAAGAGAGACTCACTAAACCTGCCACTAATTGCAATTAGTCGTTGGTAATTAATGCAGTAATGAACCGTCGCACACATTACCAGGCATTCAAAATTCAAACTGCACAAGCTGACCAACCTGATATGAGTAAGACATGAGTTTGCTGTTTGAGACATGAGAGTTATAAGAGCAATTTGAGTTACAACCGATTTCAAAAACACATTCTTTTAATTGATCGAAATTTTGGGAATACACAAAAACATACTTAACTGCATTGAGACTCCACAAAATATATAAACACGTATACTCACCAGTTCTAATCATGAAGAAACAACACAAGAGTGTAGACACCACATAAAATCATGACTTTGAGAACAAGAATCAAAACAGCATTAAACTTGATGGACGTACATTAAGAAGGCCGATATCATGCACCTATATGTCCTAAATAGTATGTCTAAAATATGCAAAAAAGAAAAACAATCGAAAGAATGCATATACACACAAGTGATATGTCTAGATCAACTGATTGCAGTTCCCAATGTTGCAACAATGGAAATCACATTCACCAAAAAATCTGTGATTTTATGTTTGAATTTACAATTTTTCTTTCACCAAATAACACAATTACTCCCAGAAACATTATAGGTACTTTATTTCCCTATAAAACTAGCTTTACTTTATTTCAAGCTAAAGACACCACTAGGAACCTTTCACACTATTTACCAAGGGTAGCAACTTTGCATTTGATCAACCCATGAAATTCGAAAATCCATAGTCCCAAAAGAAAGGAAGCCACAACCTTGTTCATAGGTAGCTCTTTTCCGTTAGGTAGCTTTCACACTTTCTCAAATCAGAGGAGTCAATTTAGTCAAGATCAACCCATGCAAGTCGAAACTTCATGGTACATTGACAAATTGCAGCATCCTAAAACTTTTGAAAGGTAGCTCTTTCCTTTGTGGTGTAAACGAGAGTTTTCTCTCAAACACAACAACTTCTTGGGAGAAGGTGAGAAGAAATTTGACAACAAAATCACAGAAATTTTGAATGAATCATTACACATGCTCAAAGGTACTTAATACAAACAGATTTGATCTAGTGTGCCCTCCTAGACAACAATGCAGTATGCCTAAATATTTTTTTTTTTATATATATATAGTGAGTGATTACATGGCACACATACCGAGAGATTTCCTAAGATTGATGAATCTCTCAAAATCTAGACTTTTAGTAAAGATATCAGCCAATTGGTTATCTCTGTACCAACATGTTCAATGCACACAATGCCTTGTTCAACTAAGTCTCTAATAAAATGGTGTCTTATATCTATGTGCTTTGTTCTTGAGTGTTGAACAGGATTTTTAGCTATGCTTATAGCACTTGTGTTGTCACAATACATAGTTAAGATGTCACTATGCAATCCATAATCTTGAATCATTTGTTTCATCCACAAAGTTGTGTACATGCACTACCGCCAGCCTATATATTCAGATTCACTGTTGATAGAGCCACACAATTTTGTTTCTTGCTAAACCAAGAAATCGATTGTTTCCTAGATAAAAACATCCTCCAGATGTACTTCTCATGTCATCAATACTGCCAGCCCAGATCACTGAACCCAACCAGATTGGTGTTTGTGTGCTTAGTATACCACAAACCCATGCCAAAGGTCTCACCAACATATCGAATGATTCTTTTGACAGCTTTTAGGTGAGAAACTTTGGGGTTTGCTTGATACCTTGCACACAAACACACACTATACATGATATCTGGACGAGTGGCAGTTAAATACAAAGAAACTCCCTATCATACTTCTATACAAGGTAGGATCAACACTTTCTCGATTTTTCATCTTTATTAAGTTTATTGGATGTACCCATAGGGGTTTTTTATGTTTTCCCATTCTCAAGTCGAATTTCTTCACCAAGTTTAGAGAGTACTTGGCTTGAGAAATGAACATCCCTTCATGTGATTGTTTGATCTGAATGCCTAAGAAATATGTCAATTCACCTACCATGCTCATTTCAAATGTGGATGTCATGCAATGCACAAATTCTTTTTCCAAGGATTTGGAGGTGGATCCAAACACGATGTCATCAACATAAATTTGAGCAATCAAAATATGTTTATCTTGTTTTTGAATGAACAATGTTTTATCCACCTCTCCCCTTTTAAACCCACTTTGTAAAAGGTGATCTGTAAGCCTACCATACCAAGCTCTAGGAGCTTGTTTGAGACCATACAAAGCCTTTTTCAATTTAAACACATGATTGGGTTTATGGGGTCCTCAAACCCTTTTGGCTGTTCCACAAAAACTTCTTCCTCAAGAATCCCATTCAAAAAAGCACTCTTCACATCCATTTGTTGAAGAGTAATGTCAAGGAAACAAGCAATTGCCAGAAGTAGACGGATAGACTCAATACGGGCTACAGGTGCAAAGGTTTCATCAAAGTCCACCCCTCAACTCAGATACCCTCGAGCTACCAATCTAGCTTTATTCCTCATTATTTCTCCCACTTCATTCGCTTTTGTTTTTGAAAATCCATTTAGTTCCAATAACATTTATTGAAGTGGGTCTGGGAACTAGATACCACACATCATTTTTGAAAATTGATCTAGTTCCTCTTGCATGGCATTTATCCAACTTTTCATCTTTAAGGGCCTCTTGCACATTTTTAGGTTCAACAAGGAAACAAAACACGAAGCATGTATATCATCAAATTCAAGAGTGGTCATGCATGCTAGTTTCTTGTAGTCCACTTTACCTTTCTTTCTTGTTGACACACCATCTTTTACATTACCTATAACTTGAGTGAGTGGATGGTTTCTCCGAATCTTGCTTGAATGTCAATTTCCCGATCATCAATCTGACCGATCATCTTCCCGATTTGAATCTGCTCCAGCTTCTTTTCCTCGCCGGTTCGTGGTTAATGTTTCTTCCGATGTTGCAACATCCGAACAACATCCGAGCAACATTGGGTGAAACATCCCGAATTTTTCCATCTCGAACCACCGCATCGAATCTGATGTCCGCTCCCCGAACTACGGATTCAAGATCTAATTCAGATCAAAGTCTCCAAAATCCAAAATCCCCGAAACATCTTCCTCGAAGTTTTGTGACCAAGACCGCTTAAATCATCAAAAACAATATTCATGGATTCCATAATAGTCTTAGTTCGAAGATTAAATACTCTATATGCTCGACTATTTGTGGAATATCCCATAAAAACACATTTATCACTCTTAGAGTCAAACTTGGAAAGTTGATCTCTATCATTGAGCAGATAACACACACAGCCAAACACATGAAAATATTTCAAGGTAGGTTTCTTCCCAAGAAAAATTTCGTAAGGTGTCATTGTGCTACCCGGTCTCAAGAAGACCCTATTTCCAATGTGACAAGCAAGTTGTTCAATGCTTCACCCAAAATCTTTTAGCCAAATTTTTGAATGTAACATCACCCTAGCCATTTCTTGTAATGTCCTCGTTTTTCTCTCCGCCACTCCATTTTGTTGTGGAGTTTTGGGAGCAGAGAATTCATGAGAAATACCATTGGAGGCACAATAATTAGAAAAGGATGCATTTTCATATTCCGTGCCATGATCTGATCTAATCCTAACAAGTTTTAGATCATACAAGTTCATTACACGGGTGTACCAAATTTTGAAAGCCTCAAAAGTTTCAGACTTCTCTCTTAAAAATATTACCCAAGTATATCTAGAGAAGTCATCTACACAAACAAAGGTATACTTTTTCTTACCTAGGCTTTCTACCTCAATGGGACCCATAAGATCAAGATGGAATCATCTCCAAACATCTAGAAGTGGAACATTGTGTTATGGGAAGATGTGAAGCCTTGACTTGTTTACCTTTTGACACGATCCACATACCTTTGAGTAATTCCTTTCCAAATTTGGTAATCCTTTGACAAAGATCATGCCTCACAAGCTCATCGAGCTTACGAAAACTCATGTGACCAAGTTTCGTGCCGTAGATCCGTTACATCAAGACTTGCTTTTTGACACGAATGGGTATTGTTGAACAAGTAACGCTTATCGACGATCTTAAACCCGTCAGAAGACATTTGTTATTATGATCAAGAACTTCACAAGAATGTTTGTCAAATCTTACCTGAAGATCATCATCACACAACTGACTTATGCTGATCAGGTTTGTCTTAAGACCTTCCACATGGTAAACGTTTTTGAGGTTTGGAAGACCTTCAACGTTCAATGTTCCTTTACCTACAATTTTCCCTTTTGCACCACCACCATAGGTCACGTAACCACCATTAATACTTACATATTCCTTCAAATTCTCACCGCACTGTCATATGTCTAGAACAACCACTATCGAAATACCGTGATCCAAAGAACATGAGATTTTAAGGAAGTAAATGTAACATTGCATTTTTCATCATGTGACATGGAGGCGCCAGGCGTATATCAAAAGGCTCACAATATTTGGCTCTACATTTTTCATCACATGTTTTTGGAACCCACATTTTTTGACTGCTTTGGGTTGAGGTTTTTGAAAAAATTATGATTTGCCTTTGAATGAGGCTTCCAATGTTTCGCCAATGTTGCCGCATTGGTCGGGCGCATTGGTTGCTTCATCCTGTTCGCCAATGAGCTTTTCCAAAGAATTCTTGCCTCTTTTCATTCTCATACATTGCCTTTTTCGTAAAGCAAAAAGGTCAGATGTGACTGTGCTTATGACGTAAGTGACAAACATAATTTTTCCTTCTTACTCTTGGTTTTTCACGTAAAACAGCCAGAAAGCTTTCATCGGTTTGTTTAGTTCCGATGTTCCTTCTCCTTCTTTCACAAACACCTTAGGGACAAAACCAATACCCGATCCGAAGAGTTACCAATTTAGCGATCTTCAACCTTCGCTTGCTAGAATTCCACTTGGTCGTTGTTGCTTCGCTTGAGCAAGTTGCTCCTTTAACCGCTCAATCTCCACATCCTTTCTACTTAGGACTCCTTCCAGCCTTATTATGCATTCTTTTGATCCTCATTGGCCTTTTTCAGCCAGCTTCATTCGCCTTACCAAGTAGTGTAACTTGATGAGCCCTTTTCTCCCAATCCTTGTACAGCTCCTTGTACCCTTCCAGCAGATCTGAATCTGAATGTCCATCATCCTCTCGCAATCGTGGAATTAAAACAGAAAAATTGTTCCTGCTTTCGCACAATGTTTCTCCCGATGTTACTCCCGATGTTGCAACATCGGGTGACACATTTGCTGAACCAACTGTATTTCTCTCGAATCGAATCATAAACAAGCATTCAAGGTGATAAGATCACCCGGATCTTCTCCATCACTATCACTCAAAGTTGCGTAAAAATTCAATCCTTTCTTTCTTAAAGTGTTAGCACATTGGTTTGCATAGTGTCCAAAACCTTGACATTCTCTACATTGGATAGAATCAAGATTCTTACCATTGTAGGATGACTTAGAAGCAAAAGGATTTGTGAAGGGTTTTTCAGGGGATTGAAAGGATTGTTCTTTGGGAACAAATTTCCCGTAATCAGTTTGAAATTATTTTTCGAGCTTGATGATGGAGTTCTATTTTGACTTTTATTTTTCAAAATTTTTTGAATTTAGTAGTCAATAGAGCAATTGATTCTTCTCCAAAATCGACTCATCAATGTCCTTTTGAATTTCAAGCAAATCACATGACGATCAATTGGTGCAGCATAGCAATGTTTTTCCCAAGGGTGTGGAAGATGATGAGACACCTTTGCCTTTGTTTTTTATTTGATCGCTTAGGTTCAATTCAAAGTTTTGAAGAATTCCACCAATCTTTCAAAACTCATCTTGTCAATATCATGTGCTTCTTCAATAGCACATATCTTGACATTGAACCTTTCAGGCAAAGTCCTCATCATCTTACTGACAAGACGCTCATTTGTAATAGGATCTCCTAAGGCTAAAGCAGAATTGGATAGATCAAGAAGTCTTCCATAATATGTCATTATGTCCTCAGACTCTTGCATCCTTGTGTTCTCAAACTGAGTCGTTAGCATTCTTAGCTTAGAGGAACGAACACTGGCAGGTCCTTCACATAAGGTTTGAAGGGCCTCCCACACATCTTTGGCGATTCGTAATTTGCTATCACTCTAAAAGTATTTGCGCCTAAGGCCTTATAGATTGCGCACAAGGCTTTTGAGTTAAAAGATGCGTGTTCCTATCATCGTTGGTCCACTCGCACTTTTGTGATTTTGACATCACCATCGAATCAACGCTTTGGGAGGACTCCAACCATTCAACACAAGAAGCCACGCTCTTTCATCAATTGATTTGATGAAGATACGCATCTTGACTTTCCATATAGAATAATTAGCATTAGTGAGTAGGAGGACGAACCACGCTCATACTGAGAATCCATCACGTCTTTAAACATAATCGACTCTTAGTGATATCAAGAGAAGGCTCTGATACCAATTGAAAGAACGCGATGCCACGGAATCTCAATATGGAACGATGTTACTGCCAATGTTGCAGTGAATGTTGCAACAATGACAGTAACAATGTGAACTGAAAGTGTATCACGTAAAATAGCAATGAAGTTTTGTTTTAAGATTTAAAATCAAACAGACTTAGGAAGACGTAAAATCACATAAAAACAATCTACAAGTATCAAACTTGTAGATCAAGCCTCAAGGCAACAAACTATATTAAAATCAAAACTGTTTTTGAACTTAACAATTAACACAAAATTCTCACAAGATATAGAATCTTGGAGAATCACAAAACCCACATAAACTACTAGAACAAACGTGGGAAGAAAGAATCAAAACAAGAACAGCTTCCAAAACAATCACACAAACTGGAAGCAAAACACAACTTCAGGAAACACAAGGCTGTGTTCCTGAAGATTTTAAACAAAGAGCTAGCAGTATAAGTAATGGTCTTCGTGTATGAGATGTTGATTTCTCTCACAATTTCAACACACAAGACTTCGGATTTAAACTCTCTTACACCTTCGAATATGGTCTAATTCTCTCAATACCACTCTATATCTTCAAACCGCTCGACTTCTCTTTATAGGCGCAAAGACTTGTAAACCAAGACTCCAAGGAATCCCGCAAATACACGGCCAACCAACAAATCCTACTAGGAAAGAGATTAAACAGAAAATTATACAAGATTTTGTTTCCTAATTTGATACCATCAATAACTAAATACTTATGCAAAGATTTAGTTACCCAAAAATATCACCTAAATCTAATAAGAGAATCCTAATTAAATCCTATCACAATAATACCAATTAAAATCCTATTTTGACCAAGAAAGTGAAAACAAGATAAATTAGGCAATGCCTAATTTACCCTTACAGTATTCACAGACATTTTCTAAGCAATAAAGCAAATAAGTAATTTCAAACTATTCTTTCATATTCAGTTTCCAAGTATTGAATTGAAGCATAATGAAGCATTATTCGGTTTCCAAGTAGGCAAGCATGAAGATTGAAGAATCATGCATTCAGTTTCCAAGAAATTGTGGAAAAAAAGAAAAGATAAGTAGAGAACTTACTGTGAAGCATGAGCCGTCGTCACTCGTCGCCGACTCACCGTCATGAGCTACAATGGTCTGATGGCGTTTCCGTCTTGCGTTCTTGGGAGGGACTGGAGCAGGAGGTTGGACATGCATGCGAGGCGTGGAGTGATGGAATCGTCTATCGTGGAGAGCAGGAGCCTTCGTTCTTTGGGGTTTAGAATAGGGCTATTTATTTTTTATTTTTGGAAAAATTGCGGCCAGTCCATTTTTTTGAAGTTTTTAATTGTTACGATACCTTTCTTTTCAACCGGAAAAAGTCACTTTTAGTGGCAAAATAACTATTATACCCTTAATGAATCGTATGCGCGCTACAGAGGTCATTATTTTTGCACTGCATTACAATTAAACTAGGTAATTAAACTATCACACCGCGGTACAAAAATTAATGCAATGAAATTTACGAATTGCGGTTCAAAAATAGACTAGGAAATTAAACTTTGAACCGCGGTGCAAATATTAATACAACGAAATTTATGAATCGTAGTGCAAAATTAATGTAATGAAATTTATGAATCACGGTGCAAAAATAGACGAGGAAATTAAACTTTGAACCTCGGTGTAAAAATAATGCAATAAAATTTATGAATCGCGATGCAAAATTAAACTAGGAAATTAAACTTTAAACCACAATGCAAAAATAATGCAATGAAATTTATGAATAGTGGTGCAAAAATACAATAGGAAATTAAACTTTGAATCGCGGTGCACAAATATTATCCAATTCATTGTTGTACCGTGATACAATAGCATAAAAAACCAATTTACGTCCTCCACGTTCTTATTCAATCTCCTCTGACATAAGTCTTCTTCTTCCTCATCCTTCTCTGTCTTCGTCCCAACTGAAAAATCCTTCAACCCAACTCAGATTCATTATACTTTCGTATTTAATGAATCAAAAAACACGTTTACCTTTTGGGGAAGTTGCTCCCGAACCCCCATGACGGGGCACTGCCCCCTCGACCCCTACGACCTGATCGGGCAGGTCGATCCTCGTTTCGTTGCGCACAATTGTGATTTTTGAATGCAAAGTGTATTGTTGGAGCTGTTGAAGAAAGCGATGATATTTTTACAACAATATTTCGAAAAGTAGTTTTTGTGGTTGAAAAATAGAACGATGAACTTTTGGGATTAAAAACTTTTTAAAAAAAAAGAAGGACTTACCAGAATTTTCCCCTTTTTTTAAGGGGGAATTTCAAGTGGGTACAATTTTGAAAACATGTTTTCATCTAGGACCATTAATTTTTTACATATTTCATAAAACTACAAATTGCTTACCAAATAACAAAAATGCCATTAATGAAAACTCTGATGCCAATCCTTGGCATCAGAAATCAACCTGATGTCAGGGATCAGAAATCAACCTGATGCCAAAAATTAACCTGATGCCAGGCATCAGAAATCAACCTTATGCCAAAAATCAACCTGATGTCCGGCATGAGAAATCAACCTGATGCCAAAAAGCAACCTGATGCCAGGCATCAGAAATCAATCTGATGCCAAAAATCATCCTGATGCCAGGCATCAGAAATTGAAAAAGGAACATTGGAAAAAGAAAAATTATGACGTTCCATAACATAAAATATTCCGATTATGATTTAGCAAACCGACTCCATAGTCGGCATTCATCACGCTGATACAATAAAGCAAAACATTTCCAAACACCATTATCATTATCACTCCCTACTGCTAGATTGGTTATCCTAAATTATACTAATAGAAACAAGAAATGGAGAACTCCCAAGCTGGTAATGAACAAGGCAAGACCCCGGAAAACTCTAATTGCAGCGCTGCCGTGGGTGAGCAAGGAGAATCGACGGCGGCTGCGACTACTATGGCGAATGAAAATGACAACAACTATCCTAGCCGTCAATCTTCATCAACCACAAGAATAAATGTGTTCTGAACCTCGTGACAAATCATAGCATATCAGTTAAGCCAAATCGATCTTCCACATACCCAACCAGCTTCTTGCACGAATCGGTGGATCTGGCTCCAGTCACAATTGAGAAACATCCACAGCTCAACAATGTGACTCCCAAGAGCGCCTTCGATGCAGTTGCGATTAAGACCCATCAAGGGAAATAAGTTGGTTCAATCAATTTTCTAGGTGGAGCTTGATGACATATCTCGGACCAACGATTATATTTGCAGTTGTCAGCAAAAAGATAAAATGAATGCACATGCCCATGAACTTGAGTGCCTAGTCTTATAATTGCTTCAGAAGCACAAAAAGATAAAATGAATGCAAATGTCAGTAAATCAGGCCTAATTTCACTAAATAACCCAACCACAAGTTCTGAGTCGCCAATTCTTACATAACCATTAAGCATAACATTCCACAAAACACAATCTCTCTGAGGCAATCTATCAAACAGGCAACGGAAATCATCAATACAGCCGAATCATCAATTGAGGCAAAGAACTACCCACGTAAACATCCATCTCAAATCCCATCAACCGAATCGTTCGATGAACGGACTTAACCAACCGAAAGGCGCGTAAACCACCACAAGCCTTAATAACACAAGGAAATGTATACTTATCAGGACAAGTTCCATAGCTTAATCGGAATCCGGCGAGTTAATCTTCTTCTCCGGCGCCGGCAGATCTCACAGTTGACAATGCAAACGACAATGTTGTATTCGCCGGCGAGCTCCACCGTCTTCGCAAACGACAATGCATAATCGGAATCTGGCGTCTGCATAATCGGATTTCTTCGGAATCCTTCGATTTGGAAGGTTTACCTCTTCAACTTTAGAGAGGTTGAGTTGGAGAGTGGAGTTGATCCACGAAAGGATCTCCGATCGGCCGACGAAGTAAGCAGCGTCCATCATCCCGATGTTCGTCGCCATTTTGTGTATTTCTCGATTGGCATTCTAGAGAGACTGTTTCTGCGTTTGAGAGCCACGAATACACAACCCAAAGCGATGTTATTGAGTACACAAAGGGTAGACAAGTACTTTTGCCTAAAAATTGTACCTAAAAGAAATGTACAAAAAATAGGTGGATTCATTTTAAAACATGTTTTTAAAAATGTACCGGCTTGTAATTTTTTCTTTTTTTAATGATAGGCGGGTTTTTTTTTTTTTTTTGAGTTTTTGGGGCCCAAGAAATGAGATTTTTCAGGCGGCCAAGACCATCGCCTCGCTGGGCTTGTGGCAGGGCCGCCCCTGGGATTATATACACAAAATTTTAATAAGATAAATAAAGAAGGGTAAAATCATTAAATGAGAAAATACAAAATTAGGAAAAAGAAATCCACAAAACACCACCTAAATGTAAGGAATCGGAACCATATAGTCGGTGATTGAATAAAATTATTAATTAACCTCTCTATAAAATGTTTGGATAAGATATGATTTTTTGGGATAAGTCCCGGCTATGATTTAGTTTTTTTACTTAGTTTTTTACTTAATCTTACTGCTGTAAATTATTTATATCATCTATAATACAATATAGTTCATAGTCACATGCTCGCAATTGGCTTGGGATAAAAAGGGGTCAGGATTTACTGTTTTACAAAGATTCTACGGTCACGATTAAAAGTTATCTTTACAAAACGGTCTACCAATTTACTGTTTTACCAAATTTACAAGACGGTTTACTATTTTACGGTTTTATGATTTTTTTCACTTAATATGGTGACGTGTTCGGCATGTGTTTTCATTATTTCCCTTTTTTATTTTTTTATCCCGTCATTTACAATACAATAAAAAAAAATTAAACAGTGTACTGGATCAAAATAGATAATATTTTGAAAATGGAGAGAGTATTAGTTGAGCACAATGCCTTTAACTTTCTCGGTTTTATTTTTTTCTTTTTAATTATTATCGTAATTAACTTAATCACTTTAATTTTTGTCCGGCCTGTTTTTTCCAAACCGCAATTTCGTATACAAATTAATCAATTTACTGTTTTACTAATAATTCCAGTGGAGTTGAGTATCCCGACATTTACAATACAATTTAAAAAACGGTGTACCGGATCAAATACGGTTACGATTAAAAGTTATCTTCACATGTGCGACACCGGTTACGAAACGGTTTACAATTTATTGTTTTGTCAAGTTTACAAGACGATTTACTGTTTTACGGTTTTATGATTTTTTTTCACTTAATATGGTGACGTGTTCGGCATGTGTTGTCATTATTCCTCTTTTTTATTTTTTTATCCCGTCATTTACAATACAAACAAAAATAAAATTAAACAGTGTACCGGATCAAAATAGATAATATTTTGAAAATGGAGAGAGTATTAGTTGAGCACGATGCCTTTAACTTTCTCGGTTTTATTTTTTTCTTTTTTATTATTATCGTAATTAACGTAATCAATTTAATTTTTGTCCGGCTCATTTTTTCCAGCCCGCAATTTCGTATACAAATTAATCAATTTACTGTTTTACCAAGATTCTACGACTATTGAATAAAAAATTATTTTGCAACACCAATTTCCAAATAATGTCTATCTATTTTTTTAAAGAATTTTCATTATAGTTTTTTAAAAAATTACAATTTTCTCTCCTAAAATTTTATAAATAGGTTGGAAATATTCTTAATTAATGGTAGCACATGTTTAAATTAGGAAGTATAAGTTAAAGTTATTGACGAGTATTAAATTTTTAAACGAAAAATTATGTGCTGGCATTCATTTCAATGTAATATTGATATATATGAAATATAAAGAATGTCACTCTATCACGTTTAATCTTACAATCTCAACCATTTTTATCACATTTTTTTCCATCCCTATTTTAATTATTGAAATATTCAGGTTTGCAAGACGGTTTACAGTTATTATTTTATATTTTAAAATTTGTATTTGTATTTTTTTATTTTTAATTGTTATCGTAATTAACTTAATCAATTCAATTTTTTTCCGACCCGTAATTTCGTATACAAATTTTAAAAAAATTTAAAATTTTGTATTTTTTTTTAACTGTTATCTGGCCCGTTTTTCCGGTCCGCAATTTCATATACAAATTATTAATTAATCCCTCCGTTCCGGGCAAAGAGGCCCAGTTTGAAAATCATTTTTTTAAAAAAATATATATATATTTTTAGTAGTTCATTTCCATAATATCTCCTTCATTTATTGATAAATTCTCAAACTTGCGTTGTGCCATCGACACGGATAAGAGTACTAGTCACATGCTATTGACAATCAGTCGTTTCCCCTAACTCAATTTAGAGCATGTAACTAACGTTAACTCTCTTTCTCTCTCTAACACAATTATATTTAACTTCTACCTAACTCAAGTTACAGTTGTAACTCAATCTGTTACTGTAATTTACGACTATAACTAAATGTACGAACTGTAACTTAATTTAATTTTTATCTTAATTACTTGAATCAATTTAATTTTTATAAAGTGTCAATTTTATTTTTTATTTCTTTCCGACCTAGATTTAATGTTTTACAAATATTTAGTTTGTATTTTATTAATTGATTTTTATTGAAATCAATTGAATCTCAATTTACTTTTTCTCCGGCATAGATTTTAAAAAATGAATAAAATTGTTCGTAAGTTTTGTAGTTATTTTTTGTAACTTTATATATTTGTATTTTAATTTCTTTCTTTAAAAAAATTGTGATAAGTTTCCCTTATTGGTGTAAAATATTTGTGATTTCGAATAGTTTTTTTGTTAATTCACTATATCTCATTCAATTTATTTTATGGTTTTTGTTTTTTGAGATTTTCATTTTAAAGTTTATTTCAATTAACAGATATTGGGTTGGTACGTGTGTGTGTGTGTGAGAGAGAGAGAGAGAGAGAGATAGAGAACGATTTTGGATGCTTAATTATATTCTTTTTTGATGAGTTACAAATTTTACAATCAATAAAATTTGTTATTTCTTTAGTTGTTGGGATATCGTGTTTTCTTTATGTAGTGCACATTGATCCAACCCTTACAAAATCTCAAGTGTATTGTGTATATTGATTTGATCCTTACAAAATCTGGAACATATATTAATTTATTTGAATCGTGCTCGCTTTATACATTTATCACGTTTATATGACACTGTGCCTATGGCACGGACACAAAATCTAGTTCTCGTTAAAATAAAAGGTAATATTTTTAATACTAAAAAATGACACATTTAATACTAAAAAGTGTCATTTTAAAGCTGACGATAAATGTCAAAAGTGACACATTTAAATTCTAAAATGAGACACTTTCAATGTTAAAAAGTAACACGTTTAATGTCAATAATGACGTGACATATTTAAAAGATAAAAGTGACACATTTTAGGGTTAAAAGTAACACTATTAAGGAAAATTTATTATAATTCTCGTTAAAATACAAAGTAAGACTCTTAATACTAAAAAGTGACACTCTTAATATTAAAGAGTGTCATTTTAAAACTGACGGTGACTGTCAAAAGTGACACATTTAATACTAGAACGAGATACTTTCAATACTAAAAAGTGATACTTTTAATGTCAATAATGACAATTTTTATAAGGTAAAATGGCGCTTTTAGAATCAAAAGTAACACATTTAATGTTAAAAAATAATATTTTTATACTATAAACTTATAAAGTGATACTTTAATATCAAACGTAATGGTTTTGATTTATAAAAAATGAGACAATTTTCAAAGCAAAAGTAACATATTTAAAGCTAAAAATGACATATTTAAACCCAAAAATTAACATATTTTTAGGGTAAAAAAATTACAATTTTTTTAAAAAAAAATACAAAGGAACACTTCTAAGGTTAAAAGTGACATATTTTTTATTATAAAGTGACACTGCTTATTGTAAAAAGTGACATTATATATATATAAATTAAATGGTGACACTATAACTAAAAAAAATAAGAAATTATATCAATATTTCTGAATTTATCTTATTTAACGAATCGTCTTGCATATAAGAATCCATGTAACCGTTTTATAAAAGACAACGTGTTTTCACACTACCTTCCCCTTCTAATTGATTTATTTATATTTTTACCTTTTAGACTCTTTTTTGTGGGGAATAGAAAAAGGAGTACCATCCGATGGACGCTGTAGTTGCTTTCAATTTTAGGACAAAGATACTGAGAAAATATTTGAGACAGCAACGTGTCTTCTACGTTTCCTTCCTCTTTCACTTTCCTTATCCACTTTCCTTATCTGCGCTTCCTTCCTCTTTTAATTATGAGATTTCAATAAAACATTCTACTCCTTTCGTTCGTAAATTATCGTCCTCCTTTCCTTTCTCGTTCATCCTAAAATAATTATTCACTTTAAAATTTATCTTTTTAGAACATCACTTTTACCACTTTATCTTTACTTTTTCACTTTACTTTAAACCACATATACATGAACTTTAAAGAAAACTACATATTAAACCAATATAAAAAAATCAAGTCAATTGTTTTTTCTTAAACTATGCGCCGGATCAACCCAAACAATTATTAAAGGGCGGAGGGAGTAATTGTTTTAATATTTAATATTTGTATAATATGTAATTTTTAAAAAATCTTATATGCATATTACCGATAATTAAAATATTAACCAAAATAAAAATTACGTATAAACAAAACAATTTTAAGAACGGACAAAAAAACGGAAAGCTGGTGAATAATTTTGGAAATGAGGTACTAGTACATTTTTTCCTTCCCGCCACTTTTTAATGTATTCCTCGCCTAAGCATTCATTTTTCCCGGGAAATGTATATATATATATTTATATCTTCCTTACGCTTCCCGCTTTTTTGACCGAGCATCATCGAAATCGCGAATCCGTTTGCTGTACGGTTTCCCAACCTAGTGGTGGACCCCACAACCAAAAGTGAGACCCGGTGGTTGTGCTTACGCACGCCGTTGATCTTACGCTGAACAGTGGGTAAGTGCCTGCTCCGTTGGTCCATCTTACAAATCAGCATAGTTGACTTTGTGAAAGCGGAAACACCTGATCGTTGAAACACCCGTTCAATTTCCGCCGTTTGATGCTGTCTATCTCCGGTACCGCAATATTCTCGCTTTCGCTGGTAGTACAATGGCGTTCCAGCACGCTAACCGGAGTCTTGGTACTAGTCGATGCTGCACCAACCGTTAACTCGTAACCTTCCGGTACCATATCCTGCATCACACCCAGGCATCCCTCCAAGCTCACTTGCAACTGTATTATCAATGATTTATGCACATTAATGATTCAATCAAGTAGCAGTTAATTATGTCAAATGGAATTTCGTATAAATATAAATACTCTTACTTTATTAATATGTTCACAAGAAGAAATGGCAGTTCTGAAACGAGGATAAATAGATGGAAACAGCTCATTCGAAGCACAAAGAATCGCGGATGCCGCAATTACCGATGGCTTGTACTCCAAAAGCTTGATTTCTGTAGCAAAATCAGCAATTAATTTAAATTTTAAACGAAACTATCATTAAGTTTAGATTGAACAGTGATCATACCACATTGAGACTTGAAGAGGATCTCCGAAGCTCGATCTTTAATAGCTCCAGAGAAACACGGATTTTCTATGTTTAACAAGGAGAGGAAGAAGTAGAGGAACGAAAATGGAGTAATCGACCGCATTCGCCAGTTGAGAGTAGTTAGAATGACAGCCTCCATTCGGTTTATAGATCGTGCATCATAAATGTATCCTTCGTTTCCCTGATTGATAAATTAGCGTGATATCACGAGTTCAATCAATGAACAATATGTTGGAAAATTTCGATCATAACAAACACGTGTTTCTTCATCTGTTTCTCACCTGCAAATCGGAGAGAGACAAATCGGTGTTCTTCATCTTGGCAGCGAGGGAAAGGCATGAAATTACTATGAGCCTGAGGATCCAAGGCTTACCAGCTTGATGCTGAAGCATTAAACAATCGGATAATTAGATCTTCGATTATGAGTCGAATAAATCTAATTTTATACATGAACACACATAATCCTTACGGGAATTTCTCGTTGGGTGATGAAGCGATCCATGTAATTAACAGCGAGGTAAGGTATGAATGGATCCAAATTGCAGGTAAACTGAACCTGATACGAACCAGGAAAACATTGTAAACAGAGAGATAATATATAGCTAACTAACTCAAATTCTGCGAGGGAGTAATTACCTTTGAAATAAGAGAAATAGCATCGCGGCGAAAAGAGGCGGCAAAGGGAGCGCTATTGAAGTTGAGAGAAGGCATGTGAATTGATTCGTCAGCGAAGAGAGAGGGAAGAGTATCAGATTGATGTTCTTTGAAGCTCGTCAAGGGATTCTCAAGATCAAAGTACTCCATGTTTTTCTTTGAATTTATTTGTTTTTTTTTTTATAAATTTTCTTAGCTGGTGAAACTGAAATCCATTGTTAGAGAAGAAGAGAAGGAAACAGTATACTTTTAGTAACTAGTCTTACTCCTCTCAACTCTCAGTCACAGTTCTCAGTCCTCTCATTGTTGTGTCAATTTATACCCATCTGCATGTATTTTTTAATTTGTATTTTCTACAAACTTTAGTTTATTTCTGAATTGGCCCCTATCTTTAATTTATGTCACTTATTATCCTAAAATTCAACTATATCATACCCTCACGGTCTCAAAATCATTGTCCTGTTTTTCTTTTTCACTCTTTTCAAAATATTTGTCTTATTTGAAACTTTATTTTTAAAACAATAATTTTACCACTTTATCCTTACTTTTTTCATCTTTATTTAATTATGAATCACATACACATGAGCTTTAACATAAATTACATATCAAACTAATATTAATAATTCAATCAAATGTATTTTCTTAAATCATATGCCAAATCATCCCAGACGATAGTTTTGAGACGGGAGAAAAGTAATTGCAGCCCCTATCTTCAATCTAGCATTCTTTTTAGTTTTTTGCAAATGTTGAAGTTGACTATTATATCATTTTAGTAGTACGCAAATATTAATATTTTTAGTGTTCATACCTCATAATATTATTATGTGTACAACCTCTAGAATCTTTTAACTTTACCCTTTACAATATACCATAATATTTTGAATATGCTGATTTTTTTTTCTTTTGTATATATAATCAATTCAAATAGTACTTATATCTCCTCAATTCTTTTAGAACATTTCAAATACTCTATTGAGTTTTTTTGGATAGAAGGGAGAGAGGGAAAGTTACAAGTTACACTTGATAAATAAGATTATTTTTTAGGCTAAATTATGAATAACCCCCTCGACTATAAGATAGATTCAAATTACTCCCCTCAATTATCAATTAAAACAATATGTCTTCTTAATTATAGCATACTAGTACTTTTGCCCGTGCCTATGGCACGGCGCCGGTTTGGGAATTTATCAATAAATAAAGGTGTCAGTATGAGCGTGATCAATGTATGAACCGAACATGATAAAAATAAATTGATAAATGCATATTTCCTTTTACATATGAGCCAGAATACAAAATATCTTTTGATGCAACTGGGACGAATTTGGCTATGTCCAAAATGGGTAACGTCTTCCTATTAAATTAGATCTGGTAATTACAATCCAAAACCTGCTAACTCACCTAACGCAGTCTGAAAATTACCCGACTTAACCCGAGCCGTTATGTTTTTTGGCAAAATTAATTAACAGGTTGATTTGGGTCGGGTTAAAGTGTGTCGAACCCGTTATCCATTTCGACCTTTTATTTTTTTGTCATATAAATATAAGTTTTTTGATGGAAAATTACGGATCGACATGTTCTGACCCATTACCCATTTCAACCCGTCCCGTTTCGACCCAACTCATATCCGATCCAACCCTCTCAATTGTCAACCCTATATTAAATGACTCGAGTAATGTTTGTTCTTGTTAAGCACAATAAGCTCAAATTCTATTACGTACTTTATGTACAACATATGTCTCTTTGGTGAATATTTGGATATTTCTTTCCATTGTTGTCGTGTACCACTGCATATCATCAAACTAAAAATAATATACATATTGAAAATCTTTAAGACAAAATAGTCTATAGAAAAAGTGTATTAGGCGGGCTAGTGAAAAGATTTTATTGATAAGGAAGAGAGAGAATGATATAGAGATTGAGAGAGAAAAGGATTGATGAGATAAAAAATGTGGATAAAAACGGTTATGGAAGAGAGAGAAAGAGATAAAGAAAGAGATGGAGATAAACAGAATGAGAAGTAGATTTTGTGGAGATAAAAATGGTTGAGATCGGATTAAATCATGCCCGATAATTAGCTTTTCTTAACTGAGTTGTTTTATATAATAGATATTTTTAACTGCAACTTCTGTTTAGGCACTGTCATTTGAATTGGCGTAAAAGGTACACATGAAACTCGTGTAATCATCTTTATGTTTTTTTTTTACCATATTAGTTTTTTGGTGTTTCAATTGACTATTTTACTATTGTTGCTCTATAATCTTTTTGTACCTAAAGATAGCCAATATAAATAATTGATTATATTTATGTTGACTATTATAGTAAATATCAAGGTTCTAAAAATCGCTAGGCGGGTGCTAGGCATCAGACCAGAGCCTAAGCGGGATATAGGCGGGGTCTTGAAATATGACAATTTAAAATATATTTTTTTTATTATAACCTAATTATTAAATATTATTTAAAAAAATATACTAATACTAAATATCACATAATAATTTAAAAATGATGATTATATTATGATGTTAAATTTTAAAAGTAAAACTAGAAATTTAATTGTAAGTCCATTTGGCAACAAATAAGGCTAGAGGAGGTGAATAACATTTTAAAACTTTAAGGGTTGTTATGTAAAACTTAAAAAGTTGTAGCGCAAAACACAACTTTTGTCAACCTGCTGTTATGGTGTCAGCTGGCTAATGAGTGTAAAACTATTTTGAGGTCAGTAGCTTGAAAAGTATATTTGGCTGATCACTTAACAATATGGAATGAACTAAAAGACAATTTATCTTAACTATCAAATCAGTAATAACGATAAAGTATTTAGAATTGGTTCATAGTGATAAACTGCTACGTCCACCAACAAGTTAATCAAATTTGAATTTTTGAAGTACACTAATATTATTAATGATTTAGGTGATCACTAAAGGATCAGTGTACAACAAAGAAGTGTTTTTGAGTACGATTGAAAACAATCACACACGTGGGACAATCAAAGATTCCTTAAAGATTTGAAAGAAGAAATGAATAACCACACCTTGATTGTCTAAACAAAAGACTAGAATATAATAAACAATTTAAGACTATCTAGCTAATGTTTTGGCTGAGGCACTTCAAGTGAGAAATTTGTTTTGAAAGAGTATGAATGTTTCAATTGTTTTTTCAAGTGGTTCCTGTGAATATATATATATTGATATGGCAAAAACACAGCTTGGGCCGTCCTTGAGTTGGGTAGGATATCTGGGCTTTGAATCGTCTCCCTTGAGCCAGTTAAGATCACAAGCAAACCTGAGTGGAAGTGTAAGGCAGGGCCTCGCGAAACCCCTCCGGCGTGAGAGTAAGTCTCGTGTTTAATCTTGAAAGCAAATCGACAGAGTATCGAGGCTCAAGAAAGTGTGTGTACCTTGTTAATGATGAGGGAGAGGTATTTATAGACCTTCAAGGTGATTGAATCCATCTAGGATTCAATTTCCATAGTTACCCAATCAATCAAGGGGAGAATCCCTTGATTTTAGGCGTGATGGGCGGCTGGACGCGTAGATGTAGGAGCAAATAAAGCAAGTGTTCTTCCTATACATGGAAACCTTTGACTTGTCATGGAGAGCAAGCCTTCGGTGCTTCCTGTTGATGTGTGCCCGGGCGAGCAGGGCTCTGCCCGGCTGTTTTATTTGCATTGTTCTTGAACTTATTGTAGGTCTAAGGGACGGGCCCTGGTCGGGTGGGCAAGGCCAACACTCGACCGAGTTTGGATGAGATGAATCCGGTTTCTCTGCTAAATGTGTGATGTCCAAGCATGGCCCCTGGTCGGACAGGCAAGGCCTATGCCTGGCCAGGTCTGGACGGAATTTACGCTGCTCGCCGTTCGATGCTTCTATTATTTTGCCCGCTAGGTCTGTGGGCCCCATATGCATTGTGCTCGTGATTGGCACGTGATGCTAACTCGTGCATTGCTCGTGACCGAGCTTGGGCCGGGAATATCAGTGGCCCCTAGCTCCCTGTCTGGCGGGCATTCATGCTCGGAGCGGGGAGCGTTCAAGTCTGATGTTCGCACGGGATTCAATACTTGTGAATTTTTCAGAAGAGGCCGATAATTTAGCGGGTAGACTTGAGGCGTGTCTAGGAAGTTTATTGCCGAGGGTGTGCCAGCGCGTGGGCGAAAAATCACGTGAGCCGTCAAAAGTTGAGGCGATAGGACGGGGCGCAGACCACGAAGCGGCGCATTTAATGCGATGTGCCCTTAGTGATGATGGGCCATCCCTTTAGACGCCGTTTCGGCCTCTTTTTCCCCAACAGCCATCAAGACTCGACCTATAAAAAGGCAATCCCTCCTCCTCTTTTGCTCTTTTTACCGCCATCAAGTTTTTAGAGAGAGGATTTCTTTGAGAGCTTATACTTCCGGTGTCCAGTGCATTCCAGGCTTCGGTGAACTCGTTCAGCGTTCTCCACCGTTCATTCGCTCCCAGCGCTTGCAATCTCTGTGTGGGCTCAGTTTCCGCTACCATTTCTCTGCAGAGAATCACCTCAATCTTTCAGAACAGTAAGTCCCTTCCCCCCTTTCCTGTTACGCTCTTCTGCTTCTTTGCTTTGAATGAAGTCTTTTAGGTTCTGTATGGATTTTTTCTTTCCCTCTTCATCTCTGTATGATTCTGTTAGGGATTAAGAGGGTAGGACCGCCTTTAGGTAGAGATCAAGGAATAGAACCCGTGGCCTTGCTCGCTAGGTGGGCATGGCCTCTTTGGGTTGACTTAGACTTAGGATTTCTTTCCCTTTTTCTTCGCTAGTTACCCGGGCAGAATTCTGATAGCCATCTTCCTCGATCTCTTTGTATATGTTTGACGTATCCGAGAATGACCGCGAGGCTTTTAGCTATGGCGGGAAGAACGATTCACTAAGCAGCAAGAAGTCCCCCTCAATTGGCACCGAGTGTGACGAGGGAGCCAGATCCGTGGCCGGGCCTATGGTTCAGAGACATGTGACTGCCCCTCGTGGTAGGTTTGACTGATTCCTCCAGTGAGGAAGATTCTGGAGAGGATAGTGTGACCGACGGCTTTGCTGTCGGGCAAGGCCTCAACTAGCAGGCAGCCTACATTGGAGATTCGCCCGGGCAAGTAAGGGGCGAGCAAGGCGAGGTGGCCGGAGAGGCTTAGATGTTGATAAAGTAGATGACATGCCGCTTGCCCGGCGTTTTAAGAAAACCGGCCACTCCTAGGTGGAGGCCACTCCTGGGGAGGAAACAGATGATCAGGACAACGTTCCTCTTGCTCGCTGTTTTACCATGGTATGAGGCTCTCAAGTGGAGGTCCCACTTGACGAAGTTGTCGAGGAGGAGGAAGAGCCCGACTGGTACGTTAATGCTGACGAAAGCCGGTACGCTGCTCACTGGGCTACACTGGACACGGCGGATAAAGTGACTGGATGGCTTATGTCCCTAGGGATCAATTCCGCTTATTATCGGGCGAGCAAGATGGACGTGCCCGCGAATATGAAGCTTTCCCGTAAGCAAGGGAACGAGCTTTTATTTTTTGTCGACTTTTTCCGAGTTTGACTACGTCTCCCACTCGAACCCTTCCTGGTTGACTTTCTGCTCGAGACCAAAGCCGTGCCTTGCGATTTAATGCTGAACATTGTCCGAGCCATTACAGCCTTCACAGTGGCGAGTAGGCTCCTAGGATTTGAACCGGACATGTATTTGCTCCGGAAGCTGTTTATTTTTGCACCGAGCACCAGCGGGAGGATTGGAGTGAGGGCCAACTCCAATTTTTTGAGGTTGCTATCAAAGGTTCCCGGGAAGGTAGAGTCCTGGGACAAGAGGGTCATGTTTATAGAATCCCTGGGTCGGGGCCTTGCGCCACGCCTACATGAGATCAAGATCCCCAAACCTCCAAACAGGACTTCAGCTCGGGGGAAGTTGTCCGGTTAAGGGCATTGAAGGAGGTTGTGGGCGTGATTGAAGAGAATGAAAAGCGCGTCGGCCAGCAATTCCTGCTTGACTTGAAGGAGCTGCTTTGCAACCCGCACTATTTATGCTTAGCTGGGGTAATGCGGGCAGAGATCCCCGACGTGGATCCTCTTCTGATCCACATGCCTGAGAGTCCCCACCCTTATTGGGATGATTGCCACGGCAGAATGTTCAAGCGTGAATGCGTTCAATGCCAACGGCTGGGTCCGGGTGGAGATTGTCGACCAGCATACGAAGATCGGGATGGTTGTCTTCGGAATTATATTGTTGTTTTTTATTCTGGTCATCTTTGCTCGTAGCATACTGATATCTTGACGCTGATACGCTTTTCGTTTGGGGATGAAGAATATGGTCGTCTTTGAAAATGAGGAAGCTCCAAGCCAACCGACGCCAGGCGTGGGATTTGAAGGCTAATGGCCGTGGACTGCCGAAGGTGCCCTTCGGTCCCCTGCTAGAAGGCAGGGCTTGGGCGAGGCCTCAAGACCAGCGTCGGTGCCCAAGGTCATCATCCCACCCCGCAAAGAGACCACGCGAAAAGAGGCCATGGTGATCATTGATAATGCTGCCGGGCAGTCAGGTGCCAACATCTCTGTGGTGCCCCCTGCCAAAGATGCCAAGGGTAAAGGGAAGAGGAAGAAGATCCTCTCTCTCCTCCCGCGCCAGGAAGTCATACCAGGGTTTGAGCCACGATCCCTTTTTCTGCCCTGCTTTCAAGCTGGGCACGCAACTTGGAGGCGGTGGATTAAAGATGCCCTCACTACCCATTTGCTCGAGGCGTTAGTGAAAGAAATTTCCGGGGATGCCCCATTACTGGGGGGCATCGATATCTATGCTCGCGGGAGCCCGGGTGGCCTGGTAGGAAAGGGCGTCATCGAGAGGGCGCTACACGATGATCTTGCCAGCGACCGTGATACGGCTGGCCACGTCTGGTTGGGAACGTGGGGCTCTGCTTGAGCGAGGTAAAATTTTTGACTGAAGTTTGCCTCTTCCTTCTTTGTTTGCTTCATGTTTCTGATTACCTTTCCTCTGCTCGCAGATCGCTTCCACGCGTACAATCTCTATGATAGGTACAACGAAGAGAAGGAAGCTCGCAAGAAAGCGGAGGCCGACTATAAGGCTCACGAGGGCCTGGTGAAGGAGAAGGTCGAGCAGGTGGCTCGTCTGGCCAGGCTGACTCGAGGCTAAAAGAAGGAGGCTGAAATGCTTGAGCGCAATTTAAAATTGTTCGTCGAGAACATCACTCTGATTATTAATAAGAAAGAGCTGGTTGGCCAGTTGAAGAAGAACCATGCCGAGCTGGAGAAGGGGAAGATCGCTCTGGCCGCGATTGTCAAGCAAAGGGAGCTCTTGCAGGTGGAGAGGGATTCCCTGAGGATACAGGCTGTCAAGGATGGCAAGCGGATAGAGGAGCTGCTCCAGAAATTGAAGGATGCTAAGGAGGCCGCTGTGGAAGACTACAAGAATTCCATGACCTTCGAGGACGATTTCAAGAGTACTGTTGCCTTTGACGAAGCCGTAAACGATGCAATCGTGCCTTACTTTGCACATGGCGCCAACCACATCCTTAGACAGCTCTCTGGTCGCGGGGTGATCGACATGAAGACCATGGCTGAGTGGGTCGTGTCCGACGTCTACTCTGATGCTGCGCGCCAGTTTCATCACTTGGTCCCTTACACCGAGGAAGAGCTGGATGCTTTGGCTAAGGCTGATAAGGAAGCTGGCCGCTCGCCATGGGTCCCCCCTATTCCCCCAGTTGAAAATGTGTGTGCTCTGATCGATGCCTTGGAGGGTGAGAAGGCTGCCCGGATGATGGCAGAGGAGGAGGCTAGGAAGGCTGAGCAGGAAGCTGCTCGCAAAGATTTGAACTTTCAATACACTGATCAGTTCCGGGTTCCCGCTCAAGCTTCTCCGTCCCTTCAAGAGCAGGCCCCTCCACTTTTTCAAGAGCCAACACCTCCGCTCCTTCAAGAGCCGACACTCGACCAACCTTAGCCTAGGTTTTGTTCATTTTTGCTCGGCCTGCGTGCCACGATTTTTGATAACTTCTTGTAACTCCAAATTCAATTATAATGGAATCACTCTTCGTCGACAGATATTCCTTGTATTTGTTTCAATTTAGCTGCTTGCTCGATAATTGTTTTCTTATTTGCTTATTCAACCTGCCATATGTTAATACAAATACTTGTGCCCTCTAGAAAACATATCGAGCATAAAATCAATCGAGTATAGGAACTCAAGCTTAATTACTTAAAAGCAACAAGACTAATAAAGCAAGCTTTATTATTTAAATTGAGATGTTATCCGAACGAACATCGGGTATGATTGTTTGGATCTGGCCAAGGCTTTGAATGGGTCGGGCCCCTATCGCCTTGGGCGAGCTTCCAGAAGATTTCCAAGCGGGCAAGGCCCAGCTCTCAATGGCGACCAACAACCGGGCATGGCCCTTGTTCGACGTGAGTAGCTCGAAGCGGTTGCTAGTATATCCTCCGGATATGGAGATATACGGTCAACAGTGTTGCTTGGTCACTGTAGGAACCCGAGGTAGTTAGCCGCTATCTTGTAGGCATGGCCTCTATCGCACAGGGCGAGCATCCTAGTATGCGAACCTGGGCATGGCCGCATCTCACCCACAGAGAGGATAAGTTCATCGATACTAGGGAATTTGAAGATTGTTGACCGGGCATGGCCCCTGTCTGCTTGCCAGGCAAGCATAATTCAACCAAACAAGTCCGAAAAATTGTAGATGATAATTAATTGAGCAATTTGAAAATTCTGAATAGACAGATATGACAACAACTTGCCTTGATCAGCGACCCTCAACAGGATTGAGGTCTTGCCTGTTAGTTTCCTTGACTTAGGGGTAATATTTTTTGAGGTGGTGCTGCGTGCAAGGATGTGAGGTCTTTTCCTACGGCGTTTGGAGTGTGTACGTGCCCTCTCTTATTATCCCAGTAACTCGGAAAGGACCTTCCCAATCAGGAGACAACTTTCCCCACTCTGCCCGGTGACCTGTTACCTCAATCTTTCTGAGTACTAAGTCCCCAATAGAAAAGGCTCTGCCTCGGACCCTTTTATCATGGTGGGCCTTTGCTCTCTGTTTATAGTTGACCATCCTGAGCCGTGCATCCAGCCTCCTTTCTTGGCGAGGTCTAAGTCTATGGCGGGGCAAGTTGATTATTACGTTACGCTTTCATTGTAATGTGAAACACGATAGCTAGGCAAGGACATTTCTACCGGAATCATAGCTTCAGATCCATATGTAAGTGCAAAAGGGGTTTCGCCAGTTGGTCCCCGAACAATGGTTCTGACCGCCCACAAGGTCGATGGTAGCTCCTACGCACATTTTCACCTTTCGCCCCTCAAGATTTCTCTTGAGAGCATCTGATGCTTGCTTATTCAGGCTTGAACTGGTTGCCTTGTGGATAAGCTTCTGAGCGACTACCAATGCTTGACACCCAAGTGAGCACATTAACGGTGAATTTGTCAGAAATTGAGTACCATGAAAGGAGATGATTGCTCGAGGGGTCAAGCAGGCACCATACTTGATCGTGGACAAACTTGATGACATTGGTCTCGATATCTTAGCGAGGGCTTTGCTTCTATCCACTTGGTGAAGTAGTCTAAAGTGACCACTTGCATACTTGTACTTGCCTTGGGCTAGGGGAAAGAGGCCGTCGGATCGATTCCCACATAGTCGAAGGGCGAGGCCACAACGTGGGGTTTGCGTTGTGGATGGAAGCCTTGGTATGTATCGCATATCTCGGCACTTGTCACATTTGCGAACATATTTCTGCATCCTTTCTTAGGGTTATCGGTAATATCTGCTCGCGAGGACCCTCTGCAAAGAGCTCTTGTGCCGGGTGGCCGCCACATTCCCTTCATGTACTTCATATAGAGACGCCCTCGGTTAGTTACGGGGTACCTGGCAAGCATGGACGACCTTAGATCGCTTGTACAAGATTCCACCAACTACCGAGTAACGCAGGCTTGGCTTTGTGGTTTTGACCTTGTCTGGGCGAGAACTCCTGCTCGATGTAATCATTGTAATCATCAATCCCGAAACGGCCGCGTTTCGATGTCCATAATGACCGATGTCAGCAGTTGGGGTTTCAGTGTTCGATCATTCTTGAGGGATTTAGTAGTGCCGAGGTTTGCCTCGGCGATCTTGGGCCAGGTAATCTGCTTTCGCATATTTGTCTGCTCGATCAATTCGATGATCTCCCAAAACTTGAAATTTTCAAGATTTTT